>ARYC01000440.1:0-69365 GCA_000711775.1 Oxytricha trifallax | reverse complement strand
CCTCTGATGAGGAGACAGAGCACTAATACACTGCCCTCGCTATGGCTAGCGCTCCTCCTAAGTAGGCTACATTTCAACAAGAACCCCTTTAGGATAGCGTCGCTAGTGAGATCTGGTAGGAGTAATTAGCTGCTCCTCATATCACCCCATCTTGGTAGCCTCTTCATGGCAGGCGTCTGATTCGTCATTTGAAGGCTCTTGACCTCCCCAAGGAATGGGGGTCGCAAAATGGTACTGGCCGAGTTCTATTCCTGCCAAGGCCTCAGCCTGCCCTCTATAGCCACTCTCGGGAGCACCAGTCGCTATCATGTCAGGAGGCTACTCCAGGATGCCGCTCACTCCGACGGTCAGCTGTTACCTGCAAAGCGGGGTCGAAATACGCTGCTCACAGCTGAGGAGGCTGACTCAATCATTGCGCACATTGAGGAGAGCAAAGGGGTCATCACCACGAGAGGCATCTTGCAGAGCTTGCAGAGCTTGCAGCAGCGGCTGGGAGTGCGCATTTCCCCCTATCGCATCAGCAGGTTCCTGAGGCACGAGTTGCACATGAGCTACCACAAGATCTCCCATCTCACTCCCAATCACAATAACTTGAAGTCGCGGCTCCAGCGCCAGATCGCCGCTGCTTACTTCATTCAGGCCTCGTGCTCGGGCTTCACGATATACAACATCGACGAGACCATCATCCAGAACACTGATAATCGCAGCCATTCCTGGATCGCCAAGGGCAGCCAAAATGTCCAGTCTTCGCAGAAACGCATCAGCCGCCTCTGTATAACCGCGGCTGCCTCCAATCGGGGTACCTTCATCTTCAATGTGAGTGTGGGTTGCACTATCTCCCACACCTTCTTGGTCTTCATGGTGGATCTCATTTAGCATTTGGATGTGCAAGACAAAGACGGGAGGGCCCACTCCATCCTGCTAATGGATAATGCTTCCTATCATCGCAGCGCGCAACTTCGCCAGGGCGTGTGCTGTGTGCCCCGAGCGCCCAAGTTCCCCCTAGATTTCGAAGGGCTACAAAATGACCTTAAGGTCGCCCCACTAGCTCAATGTTAGCTGAAAGAGTCGACAGCAACAAAGTCTGCCATGTTTTGTAATTAAAAATATTTAATCGTTTAATAGTTTAAATTAAGGGTTTATAAATCACTTTTTAATTTCACTTTCCACCCACTTTTGCAATTCCCCTAATGTGGTTTCACTTTTTTCAGTTATTAAATTTATTAAAGTTCATTTATTAATTTATCATACTCACGATTGCTTAAAAAATTACTCTTGGGGTTTTATAACTTTTTCTCATTGTTTGATTTTAGTATTTAGTAGTTATTTTATATAAATTAATTGGTTTATTAGTATTCATCGTTTGCTTTTATCAACACTTTATTGATCACTCTAAAAATTAGTTTAAAATAACTTTTATGTGAGATATTTTCTTTAAAGTAAAAATGGTTCAAACTATTAAATCTTCTAAATTATGTGAATTTAAATAATATTTTTATTTTAAAATTTTTGACCATATTATCAGACTACCATAATTTACATTTTGTTTAGGGGCTTCTCATTAATAGCAAATATATAATATTCACAAATCTTTTCTTGTCAGATACTTATTGAACTAATTTTTAATTGAACGAATTTTATTAGTATAAGCAGAATAACGGGATTCTGTGTATATTGATATTTTATTTATTATACATTGGTTTTTTCTTGATTGGGAAAAATATATTGAGACTTTTTAATGGCTGATATTGCAAATTATGTTTTTACTGAGTCTTTACATATCTTATTTAGTAATTTTCCTTTATTTATATTATTTTTACAATTATTCAAGACTAGAAAATATACTTCGGTTAGAAAATCTATAATAAAATGTAATTAACACAGATAGATGGAGAAAAATTTTAATATAAATGAATTTAATTCCCTTTATTGTTTTTAGTATAATAATTTTCATAAATCTAACTAAATTCTATTACTAATAATTTAATAACTATATTTTAAAAAAAATATAATAGTTTTACATTTTGTTTATGAATGATTCATAAAAGTGAACCTTAACAGAAGTTAATAAAGAATTATAAATATTTTAATATAATCCCATAAAAATAAACTTAATTGAATCAGTTTTCCCGAATTTTAAATTTTTTCATAATATAATTAATTTATTTTCTTAGCTTTCAGCCATTGAAATTTATTTTTATATACTATATTAATTGAAGTTGAATACTCCTCCTTAATAAAATAAAAAATGATATTTATATTTTAATCAGTTCTGTCCCTATTCTAATTTATTTTAAATATAATTTTGAATAATTATAATTATTTTTTAAATTGGGGGGGGGGGTCTAAGTCGGTACCACTCAATTTTTGAAATCCTAAGTCGGTACCAAATGAAAATTTTTTTTTTCAATGAAATTTTAAGTAATTATTAATATATTAAAAATCTCAGCTAAGAATTGATTCATCAGATTTTTCATTTTGACATGTCTTCTTTAAAGAGCCTCCATTAAACATTCATGCGAATTTTCATCGCTTTGTACTTCTCAAATTTCTTGGACTTGTACTATCATCTTATTTCAACATCTTGACGTAATTTGTTTTCAAATTCTTCATCATAATCTTCATCATTATCATTTTCTTGATCATCACTTCTTAATATTGTTGTTGCTATTATTGATTAAACATATTAAATTTTAATTCCTCATGAGGCTACCTTTTATTTTATAATCCTGCTTATCTAAATGGCATATTTTAATAAGAACTAAAACCATCATGATGAATAATTGAACTTATCTATGAGTACTATTAAATTATTGCCCACAATATCTCTCTAGTTCTATTCTAAACAATTAAAACCTTATCTTTTTTTGATTGTCTTTCTATCATGCCAAATACCCAGATTTATCTCTCAATTCTACTACTATTTTTTGTTGTTAAATTTAGCCTTCATCATTAAGAAATTTTCCATGAGTAAATAAACTTTCGTCTACTTCAATCTCTCTTCATTTTAAATATGAAAAATATACATATATTTGGTACTTATTGTCTTACATCTTAAAATACTTTTCTTATTAACTTTTGATTTAATTTGTAGTTAAACAACTTTAAAATAAATATTAATTTTATTGAATTAAAGAAAAAAAAATTTTTATGTGGTACCGACTTAGGATTTTGGGGTAAAAAAATTTTTTTCATATGGTACCGACTTAGGATTTCAAAAATTGAGTGGTACCGACTTAGACCCCCCCCCTTTAAATTTAATTATTATTTAACATTAATAAATAATATATTATATTATTTTTAAAATAAATAATATATTATATTATTTTTAATCTTAAACTCTAAATTGATGGGCTTTAGACTTGCTTTTTGTTTCCATCTTTGTCTGATAGAAGTTGAATATTTTATTTATTTAAAATTTTTTTAAATTATATTATTATTATAAATGATGAATAGATAATTAAATATATTCTCTAACTATTTAGGTTATATTATTAATTATGTATTTATTATTAAATAAATTACCTATCCTGATTTGCTATGAGAGATGATCTGGCGGGATTTTTAATTTATTATGAAATTAAATTTATGATTTTCTTCTTGGTTGAAATAATTCATTTTACTCTCAGGCTTTAATTTCTAAATAAATTATTATTTATATTTTGGATACATAGTGACTAAATGATTAAAAAATAGTTATTATAAAGGTATAATACAGAGGAGCAATTTTAAATGTAATATACAAATTTTATAATGAAAAAAATAGAAACGAAGGATTTGCTATAGATAATCAAGAAGAATTGGAACAAGGGATTCAGAAATGAGTGTGCGGAGAACACTATTTAATTGCACCTTATCTTTTGAATAGCTCTTAGTGACCACATCTTTTTATACGATGTAGTTTGTATTTTTTTAATTTAATTTTTCTCAAATTTCTAGCTAACTTACTAATGAAAGAAATACCAGAATTACGTTTGACATTTCTTAATCATTTAATATTTTTCCTTTGGATAATTGAATTATTTTTTTTCAATTATATATACAACATCGTATGTTAATTAGGATAAAACTTATCAAATTATTAAACTTTGAATATCTATAAGTCATTATATTAACTTAATACTTTTATTTTTATCATTATCTTAAATATTTGAAATTTTAATAAAAAGAAAATTGATAAAAATATATTGAAATCGAAATTATTAAAAAATAAGAATGATAAAATATTTAAATCCTATTTTTAGTAAAATATTTAGATACTTATTAAATATAAATTTATATTAATAAATATAAATGTTGAGATTTAATATAAATCTCTTAATAGATGTACTTTACGGCTATATTTACTTCTATCATTTTTGGGGCGAATTTGTTTTTCTTTTTTATATATAATGCTTAATATAAAATAAAAATAAATATATATTCATATTAATAAGTAAATTAAATATTTAATATTGATAAATTAAAAAAGAATCAGAAATATTTAAAATATAAATTAACTTAACATTCTTGAAATATATATATACTTAAGACTAATTGCATTATACAGAAAAATATGAGATTAGGAAATTTTCAAACATAGGGTGATAAAAAAATATCAATACATAATTAATTATGCATTTTGATATTTAACTTTTATTGATTTTTTAATCAATTTAGTTGAGCGAAAATATAAGTCTGACTGTATTTTTAGATATTTTGTGAATTATGAATTTAGTAGATAAATCGTGAGTTATATTAAATATTCTCAAAATGCACAATCATAAAACAATATTATGAGAAATTATTTAAATTTATGAATATTTTGAATTAAAATACTTGTTTATATTTATTTTAGGGTTTTAAGATAAAATTATTGAAAAATAAAATACTTACATTAAAAATATAAAGAATATTTGCATAAAAGTTGGGAGAGTTTTTTAGCTTTTCTTGTGAATTTTAGAAATATATTCAGTTGATTTATTAATTTAAACAAAACTATAAATTATTGAAGATTTATGATTAATAATATTGAATCATAAGTAAAAAAAATTATTTATATTTTAATATTTGAATTTGTACAAATATATAAATGTTATGATAATAGTTCTTGATTCGCTTGATAATCCTATTCTGATCATTATATTATTAATTATAATTCAATAAAAATAAATTTGATTTATTTATATAAAATTACAGAATAAAATTTAATAGATAATATTGAAATCTAAATATTTGACAAATAAAATATTTAAAAACTAGAATAAATTATTTTCTCATCCTCCTCAAAGTCCATTATTAAATTTAGATTATTACATAAAAAAAAGTTAAATTAAAATAAATACAAATAACTTGTATTAATTCAATTTATTTCATTTTTCATAATTACAAAAAATTATAAATAAATATATAAATATTTTTACTTGTAATTTTTTGAAAAGATAGTAGCTTTATTCATAAAGGATATTTAAATTGTATATATATATTTATCAAAACTAATACTATTTTCTATGATAAAAAGCATAAATATCAATCTGTAGGCTTGAAGATTTTTCTGTAAGCTTGATGATTCTCTGAATTTTTAATTATATAAAAATGATAAATGCATAAGTTTTTTAGACTTGTAATTCTTAATTCAAATTGTTGGCATTTATGAATTTGGATAATTTTCAATTAATACTATCGTATTTTAAATAGGAAACTTTGTTTATCTAAAAAATTACAGGCTTATGGTAAATTCTAGTGTTTAATATCGATAAATGATGAAATTTACAAGTCATATTAAATTTTATTAAATAAATCGATAAAAAAATATGGGAAGAGTTTAATAAGTACATTGAGTATAATAATTAAGAGAATATATATTTCAGGATCTTTATCATTAAATAGATTAATGGGCAGAGAGGTAGACTTTTGCTTGCAATGAATTGCCTTCTCTAATATTTTAAGCTTTCTTTCTTTCATTGCCAATCTTAAGAATGAGCAAAAATTGTTTGAAATTTAGATTGATGTCAAAAATATTTTTTATTTCGTGACATATACTTAGCCTTCAAAGAAAACTGTGCCTCTTTAAATCTAAAAAATCTTTCATTTAGTATATATACTTAAAATCGTAACACACACTATGAAATAGACATGACTTTTTATTAACTTCATTATCTAAATAAAAGTAATTTGTCTCTGCATAACCTCCTAATTATCACGACGATTAAGGATAACAAATTCGGCATCTTTTTAATATACATATCTATCATTGATTAATTTAGTTAAGTATATTATCAGATAAAGATTATTAAAACTAAATTGAATATTTTCATTTATTTAATTTAAAGATTATTAATATTATAGATTTAATTTAAGTTTATAAAATTATTTTTATATATAAATCACTTTAAGCATATGATAATTAAAGTTAACTTTTTAATTTAAGTAATTTCAAAATAACTAATTTTATAGTTGTAATATTTTTACATTTCTAATTTTAATCTAATAATAAATTATAAATTTATATCAAATATTTAAAATTTAATGAAAATTATTTACTAAGATATAAACTGATAATGATTCAGGGCGATCTTTATGTTTTCAAATAAATCAAAAATAATATTAAGAATATTAATCAATATCATAAGATATATTTATATTAAAAGATGCAAAAAGAATACAATAAAATTTAATATAATAAAAATTATCATGTTATATTTTAAATATTAGTTAAAATCAATACTAATTAATATATTATAAATACTTTTCACTTAGAATATAAATGAATATTAATATTCAATTTATAATTTCAATCAATATAAAATTACTAACAATATTTGGAAAATGAGTTATTTCCAACAAATATTTTTTTTAATTGCTCTAAGCAAATAAATAGTTTATAAATCAGATACCTTCTTCAATTTTAACAAGATATCCATCATCAAGAATCAATAAGTATTCAAATTTGCCACTGATATAATTTACTTCCGAATTAAAATATTTTATTTATTCTTAAAAAAATGAACTATTTAATGGTAATAGTATTGATAATTAAAGAGAGAATAGTGTTCAAAATTAAAAGATGATTTGTGAGCTAAACTTTAAGATTATTTTATCTTTAATCATTTTTTAATATAATTAACAAAAGTTACAATTTATATTACTTCAACATTTAAATATGAAATATTTTAATATTAGTTATATTAAAAAAGATTTATTTCAGTATCTAAGAATTTTCTTAAGGATTTGAAAATTTTTTATTAATATATAATAGATAAATTTTTTAATATTTCTTATGAAAATAAAATACTAATCTATATTTTGTAGAGATTCTAAAATTTAATGATTTTAGGCTATTTAACAGCTTTTTTTAATTGTTTTAGATTATAATTGTTCTCTTTAGGTTTGATAATTTAAGAATAAGTAACCCTTCTTTAATTGATAATATATTAATTAAATTATTTGATACAAATCAATTGAAAAATATATTGATCATGTGTTTTAGAAGAAAGCCTTTTTATAAATGGCAATATAATTAATGTATTTCTATTTGAATTAAAATTGAAGTTAATATTTAATCTGCAAAGACTAGATCTCCTTGATCGATTTCAAAGTTACACTTTATTCTTTAATTTGAGAATAACTATAATCATGAAATATAAAATAAATAAATAAATAATCTGATGCAATTAAGAATTCTTCATCTGCAAAGATATGTAAAAGACAACCTATTTATATTTTTAAATAATTTTATCTGATTTAATTATATTCAAATTTGAATAAATAAATTACTAGAACAATAATTAATAATATATAAAACTATTTGTAAGGAAATTATATAATTTAAATAATATAAAAATATATTTATATATATTTATTATATTAATTATTAATTTTCATTGATAAAGTTAATGAATAGATTTAGTTATTAAATAATAACTAAATAATAAAATATTGTAATGCTTCTTACTAATTATTAGAGTTCAAATTATATATGAATCAAAATAATGAATACTTAAAAAGAAAATTCACATCATACCTTGATTTGAAATAATCTAAAATGCATTTAAATACCATCAGAAAAATTCTAATTTTAAATTTTAAATAATTATATATATATATATATATATTTATATTAAATAATTTTTTAAAAATATACATTTTATAAAATATATAACATAAGCATTTAATAAGAACATTTCATAAATATATCTAATTGTTAATATTTATATTGTTATTTCTTTTAATAAAAAATAAAAATTCCTATTAATATACTTATCATAATAATAAATTATTCTAACTTTTGATAAAATTCGTTTTAATTTCTAAATTAATTCAAAGAATTTAGTGGCAATTAAATTATACAATTTAAAACTTATTATAGAAAATTATAAGTTTAAATTAAAATTTTTATAAAATAAATTTGAAATATTAAGAATAATATAAATATTCTAATAATATGATAAAGTATGAGTAATTTTTATCATTTATAATTCCAAATTAAAAATAATTTTTGCTAAATTTCTAGTCGTTGTTATCTAGCTGTCTGTTTAAAATTAAATTTATTTTTAAAGAATCTAAAATAATAATTCAATCACCTCTAATAATTAATAATCATAAGTTCATATGAAATTTATAAACTTTATTAATTGATTTGTCAAAATTGAATTATTTAAAATATAATAATATATCTAAATTAAATATTATAATAATAAAAATTAATTAAACTTGAGAAATATCATTAAATAATTAAAAATATATAATTTATTAAATTAAATATGAATTTATTTGGTTTTAAGCTAAATCATAATAAAATCTATTCATTATGATAAGAAGTCAATATTTAATTAAAAAATTTAGTAGTAATAAATATTAGCAATATATTTCTCAAGAAATTATTATAAATTTAGTAAAATATGTAAAATTATTATTTAAATATCAACCAAATCAACCCTAAAAGTATTAATGTTGAGAATTGAAATTATTAATTACCATTTAAAAGGGTGTCCTATAGTTCATCAATTTTTGAAACAATTTATTATATTAATTTAAAAATTTCGCAAACTTATTGAATATAATTTAAAAGGGCTAAGGTGACAAACACTCACCCCCCTAAGGTGTACTTTTGAAATTGTATTCTGATAGAACTCGACCTCCTGAGTAAAGTTTTCTTAAGAACTAGTCGTACGCGGATAATCGTTTTTGAGATAACCCACTTCCTAAGTAAGAAAATCATATATAAAATTTTAAAATTTGGCTTCAAAAATTTTTACAAAATTTAAAAAAAACATTTTATTTTTCCTTTTCAAATGGTATTTTTATCTTTTAATTAACTTATCACAACATTTATTTTAATTTGAAGCAAACTTATAGTTTAAAAAAAATTATAATTATATGTAATATCCTAAAATTTGTAATATTTTAAGATTTAAAAAAAACTATAAGTTTACTTCAAATTAAATATTAGAATAAATGTTGAATTTTTCATGATAAGTTAATTAAAAGATAAAAATACCATTCGAAAAGGAAAAATAAAATGTTTTTTTTAAATTTTGTAAAAATTTTTGAAGCCAAATTTTAAAATTTTATATATTATTTTCTGACTTAGGTAGTGGGTTATCTCAAAAACTATTATCCGCGTACGACTAGTTCTTAAGAAAACTTTACTCAGGAGGTCGAGTTCTATAAGAATACAATTTCAAAAGTACACCTTAGGGGGGGTGAGTGTTTGTCACCTTAGCTTTTAAAAGATATAATGTTTAAAATTGATATTTTCTATAAATCTTGATCTATTTCTACTCAATGATTAATTAAAATTAAAATATAAAACATATTTGTTACTTAGATTTATGATTTGAAAGATTTGGTGAGGAATTATTTTATATTTAATAAAATATATAATAATATTTATTTAAAATAAAAATCATAATATTTTATATTATTTTCTTCTCCATTACAATAATTCCCTATAGAAGAATATGTTAATGCTATAATTAAATTTATTTACTCCCATAGTGACCACTCTCTAAGGATCAGACGATCTGGACGAATAAGAGGAGGGCCCTGGAACTTAAGAATCTTCAAAAGCAAAGCGCATAAACCTAGCATTTAAATATTTGAATTAATATATTTATAAATTTCATATTTATATAGTTGTATATGATATAAAAGATTAAAAAGGAACTTCAACAATATGCTGATCAAATTTATATGATGTCAATTAACTCCTAGTAAAACATTTCTTTAAATAAGTAAGTTTAAATCTGGGATGGAGATATATGAATATAAAAATTAATGTTTGTTCAAAAAATTTCATATATTAATTATTATAATTGAAATAACTTTTTAAGTTATTCTAATAAAGTTAAAAATTAAAATTTAAAATTAAGAATTTAAGATGGAATAAATATTACTTAAACGTGTAAAGAAATTTAATTATAGTATTTGGTTTTGTAAAAATATTAAATAATGATATAAGATTTAAAGAATTATATAGCTTTAAAAAAAATATAATAAAATAAATAAACACTCTCATAAATAATTTTATTGAATTTAATTTATTTAAAATTTTATATACAATTAATCATTGATTAAAATTAGTTTATATAAAATATATTATAAATCAAGCATTATAATATTTTATATATCATTCAAAAATACTAATCAAATTTCATGATCCATAGAGAATTAGAGAATATTCTCATAATATTTTGATAATTAGATCTTATTGTTTATAAAAATATAGAAAAGAATCACAAAGTGGATCATTGAATAAATACTTTTGAAAAACGCATTAAGATTTTGTTAAAAATAATTAATTAATGAACATATATTTGAAAAATACTATAGTCTCACTTAGTTTTATTCATTAAAAAAGTTAGGAAAATACTATAATAAATTAATCAAAATTGCAATATATAATCATAAGATTTATGCCAAAATGAACAAATTGGCATCTTAAAATTAAGATAAGAAACAATATAAATATGAATAAAAAAATTTCTAGGTTTTAATTCTTAATTTAAATAAATAATTCAAGAATAATTTGAATATTATAGACAATTTTTTTTTTTATTACAAATAATATAAATCTGTGTTTTAATTAAAAATTATTCCTGCTATAAAGTTACAATTAATTTTATATGCTTAAATTAGATAATATAAATTTTTAATTATATATTTTTCTTAATTTCCTTATTATAAAACTCTATTATTCTTCTAAATCAATTCTATAATTGTTTAATTTTGCTTACAATTTATGAGTTTTTTTTAAATTAAAAATTGCATAAATTATTTTTAATGATTGATTTTAGAAGCCAATAAGACGAAAATAGTACAATCAAAAAAGAAAAATATTTATTTTTAGGTAATGTCTCTTAAAAAAATTAAAATAAATAAATTTATTATTTTGAGCTAAATATATTAAATTATACTTAAATATTTAATAAAAAGTCAGAGTATTAAAACTTTAGATTTCTTTATAAATTTAGATTAATCTTGTATTATATTTTAATAATTCTCTTTTTAGTTTATAATTATTATATAAATTATTTTCTTATTTTCTAATAAATCACAAAATATAGATTAACATAAAATATATATATATAAAATAATATGTTTCATTGCTATGATTCGAACTTTTTTTATTTATTATCTTTATATTCAGATTATTTAAATTTTATTATATATTTCCAAGATTAACAATACTGTTTTCAAAGAAAGTTTTACTAGATAGGTTTATATAAAACGATAGATCCTAAAATATAAAAAATATGGTAAATAAAAATAAGCAAGCAA
Source organism: Oxytricha trifallax (assembly GCA_000711775.1). Lineage (NCBI taxonomy): Eukaryota > Ciliophora > Spirotrichea > Sporadotrichida > Oxytrichidae > Oxytricha > Oxytricha trifallax. Next base: position 57,605 of record ARYC01000440.1, on the reverse strand, counting down.
AGAATATATTTATTTCATTATATTAATTTTATATAAATTAATGCCAATATAATTTATTTATTGTATATTAAAAAATGTAAATAAATTATTTCTGAATAATATAAATAATCAAAGTATTATTATTAATTTATACATAAATTAATTTTTATTGCCATATTTTATTTTGCATTATTAAAGTAGTATATAACAAAATGAATTAATAAGTAAAATAAATATTATATATTATTGTTCATTTTAAGTCATAAAGATTATTTTTTCATTATTTAAAATAAATTAAGAACAGCCAATTAACAAGCTGAACTTAGAGATTACGTTCTGAATTAATAAGAACAAAGTATAGTGTTTAAAGCTTAATTTAATATACTTACGTTATTATAAATATAATAAACTAAATTTTATTTTAGAATAATATAAAAATTATTTATGTTATTAATTTTGAGATAAAATAACAAAAGTTGTGTGTCTTTAAACATCATCAAATATATTTAATTTTAAAGATATGTAAGGAGTTACATATTATTTAAAATTTATATAATCTTTTATTTAGATGATAATCCTTTCCTGTTTAATTAATTAACTAATTTTATTATGTACAAAAAGTCTAATTATCTTTTTAATATTATTTTAGATTTAGTAAGAAAGCATTAAATACAAAATTTGACTTTAAAACTAAATTAGCATTAAATTTATTTGAGGTTAATTAAAATAGAAATATTTGTGTAGACTATCATTTTTCAAATCAATTTTGATTAACTATTATAATTTTATTGATAAATTTTAATTAAAAATCAATAAGATTAAAGAAAGTTAAAGCATGTGGAGCAAAATCACTAAATAATAGCGTGTTTATTACGAAATAAGAGTAAAATAATTATAACTTATAACACCATAGTAAATAATCAAAATTAAAATTAATGAAATTGATAGTAAGAATTTAAAATATTTGATGTAATGAAAAAAAAGAATATTCTAATGCATTTTCTTACCAATATAAATTTGACAACAAAATAATCTATCCTCTCATAAAATCTAATGATGTTACAAATTAATTTATAGGAGGTTAATTGAAAATTAATATAATACAGTGAATTTTATGGAACATATTTCAAATTCAAATCAAAGTAAAGAATTAATATTAAATAAATTATTCTAAAATAAATATATTAGTTAATTATATTAGCGATAAGCATTGAATAATTAATTCTATTTTATCAAAGCCCAAGTTAAGTAATTCTTTTATTATGTAAAAACCTTTTGCAATTCCATATTTTTTTAATTTAACGAAATAAATGTAAAAAGATTAGTTAAAATTGGTCAAAATTCCAACCTTTTCATTATTATGAAAAATAACAGCATATATTTTATAAAATATTTTAGGATTTTAGAGTGCTCCAATCAACTTAGAATAAGTATCAATAGCATACTCTCTACAGCTTTAATTAGTATGATTTAAGAATGAATTGGAGAGTGTTTCGGTCAACCAACAGCACACAGTCCATGCTTGAGGAATATGAACAATAGCACAAGGTAAGCTTGATTTCTATTCCAATTGTTAATGTTTGGGCAAAAGTGCTGTTGTACCAGAATCAATATTTACCCAGATTTGACCATGATTAAGTAGAAGAGGAGGGAGATCTCTTTTGCCCTCTTGTCCTGCTGATATTTCTGAAACTAGATTTACTTTATCTGGGTCAGAATAGAATTGAATTTTTGAAGTTGGAGTTAGATGAGCTCCGCTCTTTTTGAACATGATAAGAGTACCAGCTGCTTAGGATTTGACAAATAATATATGAAAAAATATTTTTTAACACCACTTGTGTTTTCTGGCATAAGTTCATGAAGAGGCATTAGCTACTGCTTGTTTGAATCATCCTTATTTATAGCAGTGCTAAAGTACTTATCATACTATTGACAAATATCCATAACGATTCTATCATTCTTAACTCTCTCAGATAAATTGAACCAATTTAAAGCACATTACTCAACTATACTTTGAATAGTATTGTACTCGTTTGAGCTTTGAGTCTCTTAAGTATTATTTGAAAATGTTTCAATTTTTTAGTCGATTAAGTTTTGAATGAGTTTCAATATGTCATCTTGAGATTGTTAAGATTTCTAACTTTCTTCGCTGATTTAAATCAACTATTCGAATATAATGTTCTCACTAACCCTATGCACCATTTCTTAGAGATTAAGATTTTCAGGTTAGGTGCTTGTGGAAATGGTATCTGAATCAATAGCAGTTTCAGTCTTGTTTAGTTTATCTTCTTTATGAGAGGTAAAAGGTATAGCACAGGTTAATTCAGTCATCCAACCGTCGATGGGATTGTCGCAGTATTTTTCTTGTACACTCCAACTGATAATAAGAGATTTATTTTAAAAATGTGTTATTTTAGTAATCAATATATAAACTCTTAGAATATTTACTCAATAATGTCTTGTAGCTAGATATCAAGATTTTAAGATTGCTATTATTATTTCAAAGTAGACTCAAAGTACCTGATTAATGTTTGCTTGGCATATACTTTATCAATCATTTAGGTATTTCTCTCAAATGTTTTCTTAAGAGTTTAAATTGTATAACCTACTGCTCTTGGAGGAAGTTGAGTTTGGAGATCATTTAAATAACTGATAGGAATCCAAATAGAATGGACTTGCATAGTATCTGGGTCTTGATATTCAGCAAGAATTACATTTGCTCTATAAAAGTCACTATTTTACAATATTCGCAACTATAATTAATTATATTGTCAACAGCTTTTATCAATATCACGATTTCATCTATTCCATAATTAATAAGTTTATTCAAAAGTGGATAGTTGGTGTCACCTTGAGAGTTGCTTTGGTTCTAATGACTTCCAGCCTAATTATTATTTTGATTAAGTTATCTTTGTGATTTGAACTTAGCCAAAGCCCATGTATCAACAATACACTCATCTGCCATTTTAGCAGTCCAATCGTGATTGTCATCTGGAATATTACATCCTTGTGGAAGCTTTCTTTCACACATAGTCATAGCATCATCCAGAGCTCTCATTTGGTCTCCATTTCTCAAGTGATGTCTTAATTATTCGAAATAAAACTCCATTTCCCAGGGTTTATAGGTGGTTCTTACAAACTCGACAATCTTTGGTATGACACTCTTCTCCCAATGAGCCAAGAGTTTTAATGCAGCTTCACTTTAGTTCCTCTTAGGGATTGGCTCTGGTAAACCCTTCAAATAAGAACTTAGGGGTTGAACAAACTCACTATCAACAAATTGAGTTTATAGATCTTGCTTGAAAGAAGAAATTTGTTTTTGTAGTTCAAGTTATTAAACTACTACTTTTGAGGGATCTTCAATTTTCTCTTCTTCTAAGCTTGATTATATTACTTGAGGGAATTCTCTGATTACAAAGAAATAAAATTCAAAAGCATTAATACAGAAATCATTGTTCTTTATTTCATCTTTATCTATGATTCTTTCCCAAGAGTCAATCAATTGCTTTTCCCAGAATGCTTAACTCTTTTCTTCAACTTCTGACTCGGCATTTGATATCTATCCAAGAAGCTTAATGAAATCTTTCTGTGTTTAACTTTCTGAGTTGTGCCATTGAATTTATGATGTAACTTTCAGTAGTTGCATTAATAAGAATCTGTTTGAAGTTAAATCGCATGAACCCAGTTCGTTCGAGTTTTAATCTTTGTCTTATAATTATTTGTAAACTGAAATTACACTGTTGCAAAGCTTTTCTTAATCGATCAATTTGCTAAGGTCACTGTCAAATGGCCATTGATACTTTTAATGCGTTCTTACTCTATGTGATGGTATCTTTTAGAGTTGTAATGTTTCGTCATCCTCCAAGATTACTGAGATTAATATTTTCTTAAAATTAATTTTTTATTAAAATTCTCTTCTTTCCTAATCCATCGTCAACCACTATGGCATCTACCCATTAGTTATTGATTTCTATTTGAATGTTCTAACCAGTTCTGTAAGGAGCATACCAGCCTCCAATTACAGATAAAATACCATAAGCAAGTTATTTTTCTTGAGTACCAAATTCTTTCCAAGTATTCTCACATAATTGTAAGAGCACATTATTCAAGACTCTTATCATATCTTCACCAAATGATTGCTATTGTTACTTCATTTTAAGGAAATTTTACTGCTTGTTGAAATTATCACTTGGAAGAATAATTGTTTTGTTGTTCTATGCAATGTTTTTGGATCTCTAAGCCCCTCTTTTAGGTTTTGTGATCATACTTCTCAAAAGTTAAATGTAGTGCTAAATTATGATTGAAATAGAAGCACCTTATCTTCTAATGGACTATGTAATGACATTAATGAAAAATAAGTGAAAATATATATTTTAAAATGGAAATTTAATCAGTTAAACAGAATACTTATTATAATAATCAAAATATGAATTATAAGAACGTTACTTAGTTTATACAATCTTCTTAAGATAATCGGACATTTTCTTCTAGTTTTCGTTGAATTTCTCTTCTGTTCAGTTCTGCTGCAAATTGTCTGTCTGATGCTAAACCGGCTCTTACTGAGTTGATCCTCTATATAAAATAAAATTTAGATATGTTTTTTGTAACTTACATTTTTTTTGAATGTAACCGCGTCATTAGCGTTGATCTCTATAGGTTTCCATTTCTTAATTATTTATTTAATTTTAATTTATTGATTTCGTAAAATAAATTGTAATTGCATGAGAAACCATCAATTGGATTCTTTTCAAGAGCTTTAAGGCTGGAAGTTTTTGTCTCAACAATAGTTTCATACTTTTAGAAAACTCTTTTTTCTGCTAGTGATACAACAAATTGCTTAGGAGCAATCAATATGGGAGCTCCTGCACCTGGTGGCAGATCTTTGGCCTTCTTAGGTCCTTCGATTGTTTTTACTAAAAGTGGGAAGCATTCTGATACAGATTTTTAGCTTGCCAATTTCTTCTCTTTGTGCTCTTCTTTTATAAATGGATTCATTGGGATAGGTTCGAGTTGGCCCTTGTAAGCTTTTTAAAGCAAAATTGAAAATTCTACTGCTTTATTATATGGAAGTGGTTCAGTTAATCTATAAAATAAAAAATTAAACCTATTTTATGTTTTAGAAAATATTATTTAATTTTAATCAAATAAAATTGTTTAAATGGAGCAGTATATCTATGATGAAGAGTAGCAGCTAAAGATAGAGTATCTTTTTTAAATTATTATAATATTAATTTAATTACAAATTTTTAAGCATTTTATCAAAATCTTTAAGGTGTGCTTGTACCCTTATATTGAAATTACCTTCATTCAATTTTCTGAGTTGTTCTTCTTTTGAGTCTTCTTCTTTGCAATCTTCATGAGTAATTCTAACAATTTCTTAGAATGTCTGATCAACTTTGAATAAACTTAGAGTTTAAATATAGACAGTTGAACTCTGAGAATACGAATAAGTGCCTGGAGGTCCACCTTTGGGTGCACTTTATCCAAATTAGTATCCGTATTTGCTTAAACCACTCTTGGCTCCTTCACCAGAACTTCTCTCTATATTATTTATCGATCTGCTTGGCCTAGCGTCTGGCATTCCTCCTCTGCCACCTCTAAAACCTCCACGACCTCTATAAGTACTTGCTTACTATTGCTGTCTCTACATATTGATTAGTTCTTGCAAATCTATATTTGAGTCTGCTTCTTAAATTTATTGCAAAAGCTTTTGCGCCTAAGACTCATGAGAAACGCCATTCTCTTCCAGCACTTCTTTCTTCTCCTCTTCCTTTACTTTTGGCTTAACTATGATCTCTGAAGGATCTTTGGGTAGATCCTGAGTGAAAGTCGGATACATATTCTCCCAATGATATAAAGCTGTTAGCAAGAAAGAATAATCCTCTTCTGATGAATTCACATTTCCATAAACCACATATAGTTTCTCAGATCCCTCTTTTTTCTCCTCTTCTTAAGCTTCTTTGGTATTGGAAATTCTTTAGCCAATTTTCTTCAAAGTATCAATAAGGAATTAGTTTTAAGATTCTTTGTCGGTTGAGGTATCAATCGTTTCTTTACTCTCATTATCGTTTGACAATGAATAGTGTAATTTGAGCTTCTTAAAATCTACAAACTTAAAGAATAACTTGGCACATTTAATAGTCTATCTCATGACAATTGGAATTTCTGTGTTGTGCATTAAGAAAGCTAAAATTTAAGCACATCTCATTACTTTATCAGAACCCTCACTTAAGAAATAACCTTCCTTGTTAGATTCCTAGTCAGAAATATTAGCTTGTTTAATCACATCCTATTAGATTTATTGGTCATCACTAATCCTAATTACTTCTGACAATAACTTCAAAAGTTAAACTATTTCATCAGATAGTTAGGATCTATTCATTCTCTTGCTAGCTTTTTGCAAATTTTATTACTGGGTCTACTGTTCTTTACTTTCTTCGCTTTTAATTTCAGATGCTTCAGTAGAATTTTACTGTTTAATGCCACACTTAAAAAACCTTTAAACTTTTATATCATTTTGTTTAGTTTTAATAATTAGACCTTATTCGTATAATCATATTTCAAATATAGCTGCTTATTGTTTATTTGATCTTTGATTAATTATTTTTTTATTTTAATGCTAATATTCCTAAAATATACTGATAATTTCTATATAATATTATATTTTTCAATACTTTCTAAAACTTATTAAATCAATTTATAATTCTTAGATATATTTAATTTTCTAAAACACATTATTGTCTGATAACATTTTATAATTGAGTTAGAAATATATTCAAATACTTAATGAGCAATTCGTTGAAATTAAAACAAAATTTAATTAAACAAATATTAATATTTTTAGGGTTTTAACTAATGCTCTAAAATCCCTTTCCTTTTTTTTAAGAATAATAGGGGAATTTATATATTAAAGAAAAAAACTTTCTATAAAATTCATTTTTATTAAATTCAAATTGCCTTTAGAATAAATTTAGGATTTTTAATTTTTAATGAGAAATGTATGCTTAAAATTTATAATACAAATTATTTTTAAAAATATATAATTACTTAGTTTTATTATGAAATTTTATAATAAATTCGTTAAGCACACTTAATATAAAATTCTTTTTTATTCGACATTAATGCCCTAAATTTACCAATAGAGCTTTAATTACTCTACAATGATATCTAAGAGCATCTCTTGAATAATCTTCTAAGTCTCCTGAGCTCTCATCATACTTTTATCAGTCATAAATTAGCTTAGAATCAGTTTGCAGCAGTTGCTGACTGAGAATTGCAGCCTAGTCAAGGATTGCAGTGACACCTTATTAAAGAGAGTGAAACTTGATATGAAAAGCATCAATTAAATAACTGACTTCAAAAAGTCATATATAGCGTCGTAATTTAGCTCTTCTATGCTTTTGCTTTTCTTGGCTTTGACTTCGTGCAATTTTTGGGTTGAGTAGGTTTACCTTATTGATTCCAGAATGTATTCTTTTGTGTAGACGTTGTTTAGTAAAATTCTGATATCATTCAAATTTTGGAGCAGTCTTCTCATCTAATCATAAAGTACAGTTTCATCAAAGTAAAAGTTCTGCTTTGGCTATTCTTTAGTTTAAGTCTTTGGTTATGGCTTCAGTTTTTCTGGTTACACAAGAGATGTTGGTTGCTTTTGTTTAGATTAAGTCGCTTAATCTGTTTATGCTTATTAGATTTTCTTGTATATAAAGAACTGAATGAATTTTTTACTATCAATCACACTACTGAACAATTGCTTTAATAGTTATCTACTATTTTCATTTATTGATTAGGAAAGTTTTTCTCCAGATGTCTCAATTTAGTTCATGACATTATCGTGTAGAGTGATGCTGAGATTTCCCCAAACAAATCTTTAAAATGGTGTGTTTTGTGATAATTAAAGGAGTCTATCTAAAATTTTCATTCCAATAGACCTAAATCCAGCCTTCATTTGATGTGTCAAGAATTTCTGTCTCAATCTACCAGAGTCTATTATTTTGCTTGATTTTGTAAAAGCAACAATCGAGTATAGTGGCGAGCAGAAAGGTGATGTTAGATCTTCTTCTAATAAATCAAGTCCTCCATGCTTGTGTATAATATTGTGTTGCCTATTCCATTGTCTCCATTTTCTGTAGTTATCAATCCAATTTACAATCTCATCATCTTTCATCTTGCTCTGCTCAGCTATCACAGCTTAGGAAACTCCAGCAATTCCATTTAATGATGGTTATATGCCAACTTGCACAGATTGTGATCTCTAAAGACCTAGTGGTTCAAGAGTGTCTGAATCATCATCTCCCTTGAAACTTGATTAATATTTTCCTTAAGAAGTGTTATCAAAGTTTTCGTCAACGCTCATTTGAGAGATTGAATAAGCTTGCATCTAAAAGCGCTTTTAGAGAGTCTTAGTATCAACCTTTATAACTTTACTGTGGTAGTCTACGCTTGGCTTGAGTTCAAAAAGAAACAGGATTCTTTACTGAACATCCTTTCTTATTTCTTGATAGGGACTCTATAGGTTTAATTCCTCGATAAACAACTTGATAAAATATTATTTGTACAAATCTTTATATTTAACTTTTATCAAGTGTCTCTCTTAGTGGAATATCACCTTCAAAATCAATAAGAGTTATAAGTTTAGCCTTGACTCTCTTAAAGATAGCTTTTAATGATTCGTTTGGATCTTCAGCATTGAATGTAATATTCAAAAGTAAGCAAAGTGGTTTCACTCTGTCCTAATTTCCTTGATAGAATTGAAGAAATTCCTCATAGACTTTATTGTATATTTTGTTTTTAATATCATTCTCTTCGCTCTTTGGAAGTTAAAGGTACTTAATTTTTTGAGGTTGCTATTCATCAATAGCCTCTTTTTTATCTTCTTCCTTCTTTGCTTCTTCTTTTACTTCATTAACTTTTGCTGCCTATTATAAAAAAAAACACTGTAGATATATTTTTTTATAGTTTAAAGCCTTTATTTTAAAATAAACTCTTCATTAACAATATTCCTATTAAGACTTTTCTTTCAAAGCTTTATCATTGTTTTTGTCCTTGTTAATCTTGCTCAAATCAACTTTTTAAGCAGCCATCTTGACGACATTCTTTCTCTTGGCATGTTTAACTGGTTTGCTCTTGCTCACGACTGGCCCCTTCTTTTAGTCCACAGTTTTCTCCTTCTTTTCCTCTTCAAGCATTTTCAGCTTAAACCTCCATTTTTCAATTAATACAAAAAATAGGGATAGGGAGTTAAGAACAATTAATTTAAAATTAAATATAATTAGTTGAAATTTTATATATTTAGGATAGTATTAATTTACACATCCTGATTGGTTAATTTTATAAGGACAATTAAGTGAGCCAATAGTTTTAATAATTAGCCCAAACATTTATAATCTGCGCCTTTAAAATCTTTCCTTATATTTATTTGTTCTTAACTCCTTATCTTCGTTATTAAACGACTAACGGGCTTTTATCTTCTTGCTCCTTCTATAACTTTTCCTCCTCATTTTTCAATCTCAGTGCTTCAAGTTATTGCAATCTCTCCTCCTCTTCTTCTCTCTTTTTAGTGATTACTTTGCAAATGTAGGCTTGGCTTTGTTCAACGATGTCTCTCAGCATGTTTTGAAAGTCTTGCTCTCCCTGAAGTCTTGACTGCATCCAACTTATTATATCGTTTAACTGGGTACCAATCAAGTGGAATTTCTCGGTCACTTGCTCAGATTTTTAGGGTGTCTGTGATTAAAGGAGTTACTTAGATTCTTCAATTGAATTGGAATGATAGAGCATGGCTACGATTTTAAAACTAAAATTTTTATTTTTTATTTTTTATAACGTTATTTTTCAAAATCAAGAATTTAACATTAATCTTTTATTAAAATAAAACATATTTCAAGAAAAGAATAGATATTTGCATTTAAATCTTTAAATTTTTTATAAAATTATTGCTATCATAAGAAACTATGGATTGAATCAATCAGATAGTTACTTTCACTTTTAGAAAGTAAAATTAATAACTTAAATAAAGATGATAAAAATTGAAAATTGTAAACAATAATGAATATTTTAGATTTAGATTATTAACTATTCTAATTTCTACCACTCTTCTTAGAAGGATTTCTTGAAATTAGGTCTACGCTTTTCATTACTAAAAACCATTGTATAAGGAACCAGTTCCCTGACCTTTTTCAGTACATTATTAAGAAACTCTTCATCTTTAAGAACTTATTTGACTTCTGCTGTCCAAAACTCTGGGTTAGACTCAAATTCCTTCACATTAATCTTTTCTCCCTCTTTTATGATACTTTATTGAATTTGTGAATCTTGTCTCTTAAGTTTAGACTAATCCTATATTTGAGGTTTGTGATATTGTTCTAACTTTCTTATTTATTCGAGATACTTCTTCTCAATTTCAGATGAACTAGCTGTGTAAATACTATCTAGCACCTAAGGGTTTTGGAGTTAATCTATAACTGAGGATCTGATACCTCCCTTGAATAGATGCCAATCCATATACTTTGAAGTGCTTTCCAAACTATCTGCGTGCACCATTATATTATGTAGAGTGGGTGGCATTGAACTTGGAATCGAGTGAATTCTGGGCAAATTGGCTTAAATTATAGCTCTTGAAAACTTAGATGTTGTATAGAAGAGTTAATCAGTTAGTTTTTAGTATTAAAATTAATTCTGAAGATACAATTAATACAGTAAGATAATTTGTATAGAAAAGTTAATTCATGAGTGATACAAGATTGGTAATCTGATCTTCTCCTCCAATTTAATTGTAAACCGGAGTGAACATATCTTTTGTCAAGTTTTAAGATAAGTAATAGAATGGCTCTCCGTAAATAGGTCTAATCAGAACCTTAAAACCCCATCTATTTGCTGAATCTTCATTTCCTCTGGGAGGAGCATAAATATTATAAATAAAAAGGGCATATCCTCCTCCTCGACCTCCTCTTCCTCTGTAAGCTCTAAAAATACTTTAATAAATTAAACAAAAACTTACGAGCCTTTTCCATGTGAGTAAGATCTGAATTCAATATTCAGTTTGTTTCCTAGAATCATAAGTGGGTATTTGCTATGATGCTTCCCATACAATTTGATATTTGTTCCAAATGTATCATTAACCCAGTAAGCATGATCCTAGCTGTAAATGCAAAGTGAATCGTTATTTGATTCAGTCTATGATCTCTTGTCTATTTCAATTGAGAAGGCAATTGCTTTCGGTATATAGATAGAATCTTTCTGAATGCTTTCAACTCTTGGATAAGGATGTGGAGTCTCAAATATTTTCTCATAGGTAAAATCTGCACCTTCAGCCAAAAACACATAAGCTTTTTCTAGCAAAGTCTTTGGTTCCTAGCTGCTCTCTTCTTTCTTTGAAGGACTACCAGAAAGTTGCTTAGGTTTGCTCATCTGGAAGAGTGACTTAAAATTCTCTAGAATTCTAATCAAGTAGAAAGAAGTTTCTTTGGCAAAGTAAGTGAAATTATCGAAATCAACTACTTGATAAATCAAATTTAACACTCCTTAAAGATGGTCTTAGAGTAAAAGCAACCATTAGATATATTTCTTAGGGACTTCTGATTTTATGAGACTGGTCTTCTTTTAGTATTATTGCAAACATTGATCAATAAACTGGATCTGGCTGATTGCATATTTAAAAATATAATATTTAAAGGGAATCTATCTTAGTTAAATAATGAATAATATTACTAAATAATGCTATTATAAAGATATTATAAAAGCTTCTTTTTATATTCACAGGATTGTTATCTAGAGTAGTCAATTTAATTGACATTTTAGCTTATAACTTCATTGTAAATTTTCAATACAATTGTGAGAACAAATTAGTTTTATTGGTCATTATCATCCTGAATATAATCTATAATCAGCTTTTAGAATCTTTCCATAAGCTATTCACTTTGTAATTAATGAACCTTCCTGACATCCTATAATTTAGACAATAATATATTGTGCTTCTCTTCATCACTTTCTATTTGAGATACATCTGGAAGAGAGTCAGTGTAATATTTTATGAATCTTTCTACTGGAATAGATGATTTATAGTTTTCCAAAGATTCCAAAATTTCAGTCTAAGTGCAAAGCATCAAGAAATTAGGCACATTGAAATAGTTGTAGTGAATGGGACCTACATCAACTTCCTTTTCTTGTAAGATTTTGCAATATTTAATGGTGATGTTTTGATTTACTTGATAGTGAATAGATGCCTGGTTTTGATAGAACGCGTCATATCTTGGCTTTAAGAAGGGACTAGTCTAGTCCTTTTTTAGTTATTATGCCTTGACATCATCAACTGATTGCTTTTAGTCTTCAGGAAATAAAAAGAAATATAACTTTTAAGTTTTTGGAAGGTTATCTTCATTCTCTACAAGGAAGATATAGTTCATGACTTTTTATTGAAGCAATATCTCTAATGGGAATTAAGTAGCAGGATGGAAGTAAAATCTGAGGTAAAATAATTCAATTGGTGTTAAATCGTTAATACCTAGAAGTTGTTAATAGAATGTCTGGCCTTCGCTTGATGGTAACTTCGAAATAGTGTTATTACTTGAGAACTACAGAGAATTTAGAATATCTTTTTAATACAAAGAGGCATCAAGTATTAAATTAAACAGTTCGTTCTATTTTTGAGTGTTTCTGACGAATATAGGCCAACCGATAATTAAACACTTCCAGATAGTCTGATACCTGACTTAAGAGTGTTAATTGTGATTGACAAATTTAATTAAAACTCCAAGAGTCTCAAATATATAAGGGAATAAAGTATTATAAATAAATAAAGAACATTAATTATATGTAATACTCATAATATTTCTTATAAGAAGTTATTTTGAAATTACTTTACTTATAGTATACTAAATCTTTATAATCAAATTTTATAATTTCAATTATTTAGCATCATAATTCTTTTAAATAATTTTAATTGTTGGAGTTTTAGGATAGTATATAATTATTCAACTAGATCAGAGCTTAATGAGTTTACAAGCACATCTGCATACAAAATCCAATCCAATACTTGTAACAAAAGCTGATCTTTTTGATTTTCATCTTGATTTGACTCCAAAAGCTTTATCAATATCTTAAGAGTATCGATGTCTCCACTTACGCAAAAGCTGTATAATTTCTTGGCTTCATTTTAATAAACAATCTTCTCCTTTGGAACAACATAATCAGGTTTTGATTGCTTTGAGACGCTGCTGTTGTTGTATTCAAAAGTACCCCAGAGAGAATTCGAGTCCTTTTATCTCTCTTCAGTGGGTCTTTTACTAGACTGTTCTTAAATTGTGTCTTTCTTTTTCTTGTCGACATCTTTCTTTGAGGTTTGTTTCAATTTAAGGGGAGGGTCTTCATAACTTATGTTTAGCCTCTCTCTTAGCTATTCTTGCTCCTTGCTGATAACTTTATCTAATCTATTATTTAGCTTGGCTTCTTACTTCTTTCTTTGTTCTATTTTCTTTCTCGTGTCTTCTGAGTCCTCTGATAAGTCTTGTTGCCCTAAAAGCCATTATTGAAGCACTTGCATTGATAGTAAATTATTAAACTCTAATAAAAAATAACTTAAACCATAATTAAATTCAATAATGCATATAGACATAACTCCAAGGTCTCCATCTCCATTGTAAATTGAATCTTTTGAGTCCCGCATATTTGAGAACTTTCAGGACTTATATCACAAATTCATTGATACTTTTAACTTCCTACTCTAATATGTTTTTTATTGAAATCTTTGGGGGGGTGGAAGTTTCCTGTCAAGTATATTTTTTTATTATAAAATTTTTAATTAATTATTTTTTTACTCATTAAATGGCTAAAGGATTATTGAAACATTTTATAAGAGTTAAATAGATATATTGCAATTTTTATTTTCTAATATCATAACTTGAGATATAGAACTATATTTTTATTTTTATTTTTACTAAAAGTTATGAAAAAATATTGAAAAATAAGATGATATATTAATGAAAACAATGTTCAACATAAGCAATATCTAGTAGTACTTCATGAGCGATAGGTTAAATTCTTGAACTACAAATATGTGAAAATAAAAAAAAGTGTTTATAGTTGTAAAAAAATAATTTCATTAAAAAAAATAAAATTTTTTCTTGACAGGAAACTTCTGTAAAAAAGATTTTTTATCATAAACTTTGGCAGGAAACTTCTTCCCTCCCTAAATCTTTTGACTGTCACTAGGGCTTGTAGTTTCGCTTTAGTCCTTTGACTAATCTTACTCCTATTCATTAATGTTGATTAATACATCTTTCAAGAGAGTTTCCATTTAAGTAAGGTCCTGGGCTACTGCGATGTATCTTAGATTGTTTCCCATTAAAAAGTAAAAAAACTATAACTCAAATCTGCAATATTTGCATTAGCATGAAATAGAATCGTTTATTAACGTGATCGTAGGTTAGATATGTTAGGTTATTGTACAAAATTAATTATAGAAATAGATATTAATTTGATAACACCTGTCATTTTTATCAATATTGAAGTCTGTATTTCTTTGCATCTTAATTTGCTTGATAAAAGTGCCATAGAGTCTAATTTCCTCATACAAGTCATCCTCTGTGATTGTAATCTCTATGGTCTCAGTGCCTCCATGAACTGAGTCAGTATTGACTGAATCAGATTTCTATGACTCTATATCAGATTTTTCCACTTTAGAGTCAGCTGCTGGCTCATCATCAAACTTCACAGACCACTCAGCCAGGGAGAGAGTAGATTTGTTCAAGTGCTCAAGTTGAGGGAGTGGTGGGAATTCTTCTAGGTGCTTGGAGATTTCCTTCTAGTTTATCACTCTTTAGTCCTCCTGTTTAAAAAAATAAATATAGAGAGAGAGGTATTTAAGGGAGAAGACATTCACGTAGCCATTGTCAGCCACCAAGTTATGGTAAGTTATCTAAAAATATAGGGATAAAATATCTAGTCTTAGTTGATGGTCCACTTGCCAGCTTAAACATTGGTTGGGTAGAGTACGGAGTCTTGCTTCACTACAATGTCGACTTCATTCTTTTTAGATTGGTTTTCACTGACTATTTCTGATTCACCTAGTAAAACTGATCTTTTTTTGGTGATATTATTGAATTTTAAATTTTAGGGTATTTATTCGGAAAATGTAATGTCGGAAAATTTTTAAAATTACAATAAACAGTAAAATATTTTGATTATATAATTATGCATATAAAATTGAATTAAGGTCTCTATTTTGATTTTATTTTAATTTATTTTATAATTCTAGGTAAATTTTTACAATAGATTTCTTTCCTCTATCTTTTTCGCCTTCATCAACCAACCAAGCTACAGCTTCCATAATATCATCATTATGAAACTTCAGTGCTCTGTAACATTCTTCATAAGTGAAGAAACCAGAGAATGAATTAAAAGTCTCGATGACTAAATCGTTTTCTAGAAGCTTCTTCAATGGGATCTCTTCCTCTTAGTGGCTTTGCATGTCGAATTCGAGAACATAAAATTCACAAACTTTATAGGATTCTATGTCTTAAGTCTCAGCTACTTGAGATTTCTTAGCTTCCTTTCCATCTTCTGCTGGGGCACTGGCTGCTGCTTGTTCCTTCATTTTCATTTCTTGAGCTTTCTTAAGCATTTCAGCTTTCTACTATTTTAACAGGTTCTTTTTGTAGTTCTTGAACTCCTTACCTTTCAAAGCAGGCTCGTTTCCCTGTACTTATGCCATGTAATCCTTTAGGTTCTTTTTTTCAGCAGCTATCCCAGGAGACTGTGGTATTTCATCTACTTTTCTCATCTTTTTGCCAAGAGGAACAGCTTGACTTGGAGCTTTAGCGTCCCCTTCTGCAACAGGTTTCTAAACTGCCTTTTCTTCTTCTTTCAACTTTTTCTTATGCTCTTAGAGCTACTGATAGAGCTTTCTCATGCCATCCTTAACCTTTCTTCTCTTCTAAGCAATGTTCATAGTGACAACAAACAAGCTCTTGCCATCTGATAGTAAGGGATAGTATCTGTTCAATGACTGAGCAGCAGGATTTTAAAATGAGTCACCAAAGTAAAGTTTGGCAACACCCTCAATCTTTAGAGATACTGGATCGATAATAGTAATGGATCCAAGTTCTTCGTTTGCTCTTCTGGAGTAAAGTTTACCCTAACAGTAAACCCAAGTAATTTCTCCTTCTTTTTCAGTGGGAACTGAAAGATAAACTTTTCCCGCTATTGTGTTCTGCTCCCCAGTTCCTATTCTATACATGCATCCTCTCTGAGCGATTGAAATTAATAGGTAAATATACTTGCCATCGGTAGTGATTGAAGCGCAATTTTCATTTAGGTTCACTACAGAGAAATGCTTGGCTATCGATATAACTTACAGAAGCATAAAATTATAAATTCTTTAATAACTCCATTTACAGAGTTGGATTGTAAGTAATGCAAGGATTTTTGATTTTCGATGACATCAACCATCTGGTTTAAATATTTCTTGAGGTTAGGCTGGGCATGTTCCAAAATTTAATCAGCATGTTTGCATTAAGATTAGAATTCATTCAATGTGTTTAAGGTATCGAGAATTTTCTCATAGTTTGCCATGTGGATTGATACTCCAAATAATGCTGTAATTGCGTTTGATTATGATGTTACTATTTATAGAATATGTAAATAAATTATTATATCTATTTATAAAAGAGGGATTTGATATAATTCATTGTGGAAATTAATTGAAGAAAAAGAAAATGCTATCACAGATATGAAAAAAATATTTCAAAAATTCTCTTCGATTTTAGATAGAATTCATATTTATTATTTTATATACAAATCAATTTATTTCTTGAGTAGCTTCATTTAATACATCCAACTGATTTAACTTTTCGCCAGTATTCATAATAAATTCTTTAGCCTGAGTGAAAAACTCTGGACCTCCATTTATCATTTCCAAAGGCTCATTCCAAAAAGAAGCAGGAGGCAAGTTTGCAAGTCTCTCTACAAAGGAAGCAAGTTGTTAAGGATTGCTCCATTAGCTAGGCTTTGTTCCAGGCAAAGTTTGGAATATAGTTTTAAAAATTAATTCTTTGCTAAACATATCAAGAGTTGTATTATAACCAAGGTGAGAGAGCAAGATCTTTCAAATTATCGGGTAGCTCGTTCATGTCAACTTATGGACACAACTAATCTTTACTTGTCATCGAACTTCTCACGATATCATGATAAAGTCTTGTCAAAGTTATACTATAAATTGGTTGGTTAATTCCCAGTATTAATTTCTCTACAGCATTAAATAATATTGTAGGAATACATTTGATTTGGGAAAATAAATTAATAATTAATAAATAAAGTATTAAATTCGTGGCAGTTAACTTTCTGGAAAACCTAGACAATGTTACTGTACTTGTTCGATAGAGAATTCAAAATTAGCTGGACTTTACTATTGGCGGTACCCCTCTATCGCATCCCTGGAGCGAGTTAACGCGACTTTGATTTTTGGTGATTTGTTTAGTAGTTTTTAATGCTTTAATAAAAGTCGCGTTAACTCGCTCCAGGGATGCGATAGAGAGGTACCGCCAATAGTAAAGTCCAGCTAATTTTGAATTCTCTATCGAACAAGTACCATATTGTCTAGGTTTCCAGAAAGTTAACTGCCACAAATTTAATACTTTATTTATTAATTATTAATTTATTTTCCCAAATCAAATGTATTCCTACAATAATAATAAAGTCTTGTTTTCCGATTGTAGAATGAATCTACACTCTTGTTCATCGAATTGCATTAACTTTGAATATTGCTTTCCCACACTTTCTAGTTTTCTCTTCTTTGCTTCTCAAAGCGAGGGTCCTCTGCGTCGATTATGGATGCAAATCTGTCAATAGGCTCCTTTCTAGCTTTTTAGCTCATTCCAGACCCTGGCTATCCTGAAGCATTAATACCTTAGGAGCCATCGAATTTTCCATGATGTAAACTTTGGTTAGCACCAGAAATTTTATAATTTGACGAATCCAAATCTCTTAAATTGTATGGTCTTTGATTGAAAGACTATACATATGCCCAAGATGAATCTTGGGTAACCAATTATGGTGAGTATACTAACTATAAAATAAAACATTCAATATGCTTTGGTTATATTTATTATATTCTCTAGTCTGTAAAAGTCTAGACATATTTCCGCTTATAATTCAACTTAAAGAGTTGTATCTTTTAGTTAGATTAAAAATGATTATTAAATAAGAATCTTCATTCATTTTAACTTCATGCATATCCATTCAAAATTAATCCTTATGCAATAAATTTTATCTTCTACATAAAGTGTTCGTTACATTTTGAAAAGTTAACATAAAATAATTCTTTTTGAAATATTAAGGAATTAATTCATAAAATGTCAATACTTGATAAATCTTCCCAGCCCTCCGATAAACTTGATGGGTATGAATTTTCATAATATTTTCCTATTTTACCCATTTTTCATTAAATTTTAACATTTCAAACTTTAGCGCTCCAATTGGAGATAAAGATGCGAAAAAATCAAGAAACAGTAATAACTAAATCTCTCAAGAATCGGACTCTTTCAATAAACATTACAACAAAGAAATTAAAGTAAATTAAGAGGAAATTCCTATAGTTTTATATGAGTTGTTGGACGCTGCGTTTAACTATATTCAAAGGGAAAGCTACGAAAAAGCCATTATTTTGCTTTAAAAGACAGAAGGAGTTCTGGATGTAAGATATTTTCTAAGATATATGAAACCAAGTTATTTGAGTCAAAATTTGTAAAATTGCTATGAATTTACAGAAATATTTTGATAGTTTTATATTTTGCAAACAGAAATTCAACGAATTCTTAATTAAACATAAAATATAGGTTGTCACTCTTGATCAGAGCAGAAGGGATAAATACATAATATATTGCACATTTCATAATATGGCATTCAACAAAAAATAATTAGATTTATTTCTAATTAATTCTTAAATAATTTATTGAATTGTGCTACCAAAAGTAAGATCAACTTTTCATATATAAAATTTAACAGGTTGGGGATGCTTGAAGAATGCTACGTTTATCTAAAAGAATGCCTAAAAATGATATCCGTGCCTCTATTCTATAAAGAGAATACTGTTGCATCTAGAATGAGAAGACTTAAGTAAGAGTGCAAATTGAAGCTACAGTTATGTGCTATCTTATCATAAACTTAAAATCATACTGAAGCACTGGACAATTCAAAGAAGAGTGTCAAACTGGTACATTAGCTCTTCAAAGATTTGATGACTCTGTGTGCTGTTTTTATTAAGAAAATTGAAAACAGAGATCCCAAATTTAGGAAACAACTAGCACATAATTTAAGCTAGGGAAGAGAGGAGCACAACAGTGATAGATAACAAGTCTCAATATTATCAACTTCCCCAAGTCAATTTTAAGGTGGAGGCTAACAAATTCAAAACAGCACAAATTTCATGGAAGAATCAATATCTATGCTTGAAAGAACATCCTTAAAACTGTATCCAATAGTTAAGGAAGTAGTTACTAGAATGATAGAGGAGTAACCTCACATAAATCCAAACAATGAGAAGTTAGCTTCTGAAATTGAATATGAAAAGATTCTACTGCCTGAAGATGCAGACATGAGAAGTGTACTCGGTTTCTTAAACTAAAATGAATGGATATACAATCTTAATATAGGCAATATTATGCAAATTTAGCCATTATCAATGAAAGATTTACTCTCTTCTACTAGAAATGAAACTGAACTATCCAGAGATTCATTCTTGGAAAAACTATCTCTTCTAAGTGTTTCTTATTTTTGCGTCTCTACAGAGATGAGATTCATTCTTTAATCGAGAGTTGAATTTTTGACTTCTCCTGTAAAGAAGAAAAAGGAACTTGAATCTGAGTTTTGGCATGCCAAAGCCCTAGAAATAGCTTGCACCTTTTTGCCAAGTGAATGCCCACTCCTGAATCACATATTGCTAAGTTATCAAAAGCATCATGATCCTTCTTAACAGCCTATAAGAGAAGATCAAGAATCTAATGATATTCTAGATGTGATTAGACCTATGAAAGGTATTGAATCAAATAAGTATCAACCAATTATTAGGTAAATACCCAACTTGAAAGTAGCTATTAGTCCATGCTAAATGAGCCCTTTAACCAGAAGAATCTTCAAAAATCTTCCAACTCAGCAAACTACAGAATAAAAAAATCCCTAAAATGTGAATACTAACTAGCAACTACCATAAAGAGAATCAGTAAATTAACTGGATATACAAGACTTGATTAACGCTGCAGCTATAAGTGAAAAAAAGGACGGTATAGCTGGTAGTCCTTCAATTCATAATTAAAGTGACCTGAAAGTTATGTATAGTTAAGATGGCTCTAATAAGCACAATAGTAGAGATAGTTTGAAGAAACTTTAAGTCAACCTCTATTCTGAAGAGTACTATGATATTATGGTGAAAAAGCTAATTGATGATCCAAACTTAGACAAGAAACAGCTTGTCTCTAAACTTTTATCTAAGATAAAATCTGAGGACTTTAGCTCTCTTCATAACTTGCTAGGTGGCTAAGACGACCTAGAGAACATAAACTTTGAAGAGAATAATCTTGATGGGGACAATATTAGCAAATCATTTGATGTGATACACACTTTGCAAAGCCAAAAAGTTATTGAAAATCCAGATGAATCATCTCTACATCAAATATGGACAGACAACTAGAATTAAAGGAAATCAGTCTAAAATAATGTCCAATAAAAAATTGAAGATCCAAAACAAAAGAAGCGTAAGGACCCTAAAATTCAAAAAATGATGAGTTACCTAGAGGGTGATTCACTTTTGAGAGAAATAGAAAAATCACTAGAAAGAGATAATGATATTGAGTTTCAGGATGATGAATAAGATGAAGAGGAAGAAGACGATTTTTATGATAACATAGACTAAATATCTTCAGAAACCATATAAAAAAGAGATGATAACATAGCCTAGAATTAATTTGTGGATGAAATCTCAAATGATGCCATAAAATAAATTGACAGGATGTCTAATGGTATTAATCCAGCCCACATTTCTTCGAATGAGTCCAAAAATAAATCTTCGAATTTCAAGTCAAAATCATTTAGTAGACCTTCTTCTAGCTTTACAAACTAAACTACTGCTTCATAAATAAGGAAAGTTAAAAGAAACAATCATTAAAAGAAGTTTTAAACAGCAACTAATTAACAGTTCTAGAGCAAATTGTAGAAGGGAGAGAGGCAAAGCATCGATAATATTTTTTTATTATGTAAAAAATGAGAACTTTTATTAAAAATTTACATAAAATCAATAATCCTTCATCATCAGAAGAAAGAAGCAGATCAAGTGATAAGCTTTTCTCTCACCCAATAATAAATAACTTCTTGACTAACTAACCTAGAAAATAACTGTAAGCAAAAACTTTGATAAAAAACGATAAAATCAAGTAAAATGCTATAAATAGTAAATCAAAACTTTCTCAAACTAAAAATGAAAGATCAGTGAGTCGACTTTCAAACCCTGGCAGAACTTCACAATAAGGAGTGCCAAGTGGCAAAAGATTATCAATTTTGTTCAATACCAAAGAGAAAAAGATTGCAGCTAGGAGATCAGGATTAAAATCAAGATCTTCAAGTAATGAGCGTTAGACTTCTATTTCAGCTGAAGGGAGAAGAAAAGCCTCAAGAAGCAAAGAAAAATCTCATGATATTTCTATGTTTAAGCACCTTCCAAGGGACACTACCCCTCTACTAACTTAACCTTCCGAAAATTTGATTCATAATTACTCTTTCGACATTGCTCTTCCAAGCAGTTAGAAAAACATTCAGAGACATGGCTCAACCAATGATAATTAATCACTGAGCGAATTATAGAAAAAAGTCTTAGAAAACCAAAGACTTCTTATGATGTTCAGATAGAATAATAGTGAAACAAAGAAATCTTAGAAGAAACGTAAATCTTTTGGTAATATGAAGCAAAATGAACTTTAAAGTGCTTTATCTCAGTTCTAAAATCCTCATAATTAAAGTATCTCAGAGGCAGGCGTTAATATGTTGAGAAACCCCTCGCAGTCTAGAAGCAAAAGTAAAACTAATAATTATAATAAAAGAGCAAACTCTAATCTCTTGGGAAGAGTGCAGCATTAATAATCAGTTGATCATTAGTAGATGTCTAGATAGGGCATTGCAGGAAATTCGCTAAGTCAGGTAGCAAATCTCAAGAATGAAATAATTGAATCACTTCTTAATAACAATAAAACATTGTTAAAGAACTTGAATTAGCAGTAGTAAACTACACATGGCAACAAAGAAAATATAAATGGGTCTATGATTCTTACTTAAACTACTCTATAATTTTAGGTATAAACTATGGAATTTTACAGTTATATTAAGTTTCATATATTTTTTTATTAAACCAAGCAACTGCAGAATAAAAAGACAAAGAAGAAGTCGTCATAAAACGCAATAAATCAAACCTTTATTGCTGAGAAAACTAAACTTACTAAAGAATTAGAATATCTAAAGAGTAAAATGAAGGAGCATTTCAGATTCTTTGATAATCATAGCCCAACGTTGAAAAAGAAAAAGAAAGGAGGATCTCATTCCCCACCTAAAAAGTAGCAAAATAATGATTAGCACAATAGGTCATTTAAGATGGATAAGCATAATATAATATGATGCGTCGATATTGTAATTTATTAGAAGTTGTTTATTTATCAATTTGATATTACAAATTAATTTAAGCCATTAAAACATTCAAGAGTGCAGTAACAGCAAATCTTCGCAACAACAGATAACAGAAGACCAATTTCAAAGAAAAGAATCAGCAATATAGGTGCATCTACAGATCACTATTTGACCACTACTAATAATGATGGCTTAAATGACGACTCACTTTGGCTTCCAAATGAGCAAAGTTTTGATAATTTTCTCAAACAATCTGTGAGCAGAGACGGCTAAAAAGTTCATAATTATTCCACTTAAATATAAGAAACAGGAGCTGGTTATTCACTTGGATAGATTTAAAGTTAAGAAGATCTTAGACGATCGTCTATATCATACAAATAATGATATCCAGTTTGAGATAAATTCAAAGGCCATCAGTATATTACATATATTTATCATAGATAGGGAAATAAATGGCAAAGCAAAACCTTCAAACTCATGTCGATGAAACCCAAAACAACCAAGACAGCTAATCACTTATGAAGATGTTCAATGGGATTCACAGAGGATCAACTGATGTAATGGTCATTAATTAAGGATCTCTTTAAAAGGCTTCAAGAGGGAACATGAGTTACTTGAGGAGAGACTTGCCTCCTTCTCAGCAACTAATCAGCCAAGAAATCTCATAAAGTAATCAAATGCCCTTTGAACTCGCGAGTTCAGCCAGCTTAAATCATAAAATTGTACCTTTAAGGAACAGAAACACTTCAAAAGTCTTGAAGGGATCATTGTCTGGAAAGAATAATCACTCTAGTCTCAATAAATCTTCTGGGTCTCTCGCTCCTAATAGATAATCATTTGATTAGATTAGCAAAAAGCTCAATAATTTGAGAGCTTGAAATAGATCATTAATATCATTCGAAATAATAACTACATTATTTATAAAAAATGGAAGGTCATCAATATGATGAGGAACTTCTGATATACAAAAATATCTGAAATAACTATATAATTAATTATCAATAAATTTATATACTACTTTTCTTTTTAGTAGAGTCGATTTTAAGATTGAAATATTTTTATTTGTCTTAGCTCAAGATTAGTTTATAAAGTTCTCAGAGATAGACTCTAGCAACCCCCAAAACCCATTTAAGAAAACTAAGTTGAACCCCCTGTAGTCGATGCAGACTCTTAAGAATTCCATTTCTCCTCTAGAGTTCAAGCTATTTTAGCAATAATTCACCAGAATTTCCAAACATACCCCCTAGAAGACCTCAACGAGTTGCCTCAATCACAACTATTAGAAGATTTCGATATCACTAAAGATAGCATTAAAGAATCCTCACTTGAAGAATTCTTGATGAAACTACAGTAGCTGGTTGACACTGATGTTAAATTGTTTATGATGGTGCTAGAAACATAGGGCTATGACTTCTGGTTTGAAAAAGTTTCTTATCCAACTTATATTCCTCAGAATGATAAGCAAGCTGTTAATATTTAATATAAAAAATTTAATAATCACAAATAACTGATAAATTTGGGGGGACATATAATTTATTGAAATATCGCACTTCTAGAGAAATTGAAGACATTCATTGAGATTGATATGTGTAGAGAGACTAAGGGAGTCTAAACATTAAATCCTAATGATTTGAGATTATTAACTAAATTATCATAGGAGACCATCTAAGATCCTCAAACTAAAGAAACTGTATCGATTTGATATAGCATAGATTTACTTTTTCAATTATATTATAAATGCTTTTTAATAAATAAAATTTAAACTGTGAAGTCTGTAAACTACTACGATGACATCCTAGTAGGAACCAGCTACCCAGAGATAAATGAGACTTTAAGCCTGGCAGATATTCGCTATCTCTGGTCTCTTATTAAAATCTTTAATTAGTACTTGGCACCTGCAGTACCCTATATTAACACTTCACAAAGTATTTAAGGCATTCCAAACAACTCAGTTCCACTCACACTCTCAGCTATTTATAACAAAATTTTTATTAATATATAGCCTCAGTTTTTTTTCAAATAAATAGCTTACATGAGTTTCACCAGGAATTTGTGTTTAATGAATGTGAAATTTGACTTGAGACATTTGATATTAGAAAAAACTAGTGCTACTAGGGAACATGCACCTAAACTGTACTTCGAAAGACTCAAACTCGCCTATAGAAATCGTGAATTCGAAGAAGCAGCAGCTGGAATTAAATATAATTATATACAATATTATAAAATTTATAAAAGGTTTATGGACAATATGAATAAATTTATTATTGATTGGTCAAGGAGATGACAGCAGAGGCAGCCCACAAAGACAAAATGAAAGAAACGGTGGAGACAATCATGCAAGTGGTCCAGGTGATGCAAACAATAAAAAGGATTATCAAGTTTTAAGTATTATTATTTAATTATTTATGAGGATAAGAGGCAGATGGACTTCATGTTTATACAAGCCTACGAGCAAATCAAAGACATGGACCTGGCCTAACTTCGCCCCAAAAAACCTTCTGGAGCAGAGCCACATTTATCTTTCCATATTATCTTCAGAGGAGAACATGTCGTGGGAGAAGGTGGTCCCTACAGACAATCAATTTAAAATGTATCTCAATTGGTTAAATTATTAATGAAAATTACGATTGAATTCTTCGCTGACATATCACAAGAACTGCAGCCAGCTGGCAATTAAGGTACTAATAACAACGGAGAAGCTGGAAGCAACAATAATGCTGGTGGCAACGGTGGGTAAACTAGTCAGAATAAAATGCTCAATTTACTTTACCCAAGTGCCAATAACAGATCTGGAAGTAATATAGGCAAAGGCAATACTAATATTATGTAGGATTTTTACTTCTCTTATTAAATTTATACCTGCTAGTCTTTTTTATCATATTATTTTGTTATAAAAGGCAAATTCGTACTTTCCCCTTCTAGAAACACCTCCTAAGATCTTTCCCTCTTTGAATTCCTAGGTATCTTAATATTATTAAAATTATTCTTTTACTGCATATTTATATAATATAAGGCATGTGTAAAAAAAACAATAATAATTTATTTATTATGGTTATCTTGATGGGTGTTTGCATTCGCACAGGTGCACACTTGAACCTTGATTTACCACAATTTGTATGGAAGCAATTAGTTGGATAGAAACTGAATCACGAGGATCTCATTGAAATTGATATTGGATTTTGGAAGCTGCTCAGCTTCATGGTCTCTGCAAACAAGAAACTATACGATTATATTCATATAACAATGATGGACAAATAGTAGGAAATATTCATTAGTAAGTCAGTTAACTTTTTTTAGATATTTGAGTTAAATAAATGTTTCTATACGATGAGAGCATTTTTGAAACATGGTCAGTGACACTAAGTGATGAAACTCTCCTTGAACTCAGAGAGTAAGGCAAAGAAACTAGAGTTGAATATGAAGACAGACTTGACTAAATACATTAAATTATATCATTCAATGTTTCCCTTCAATTATTCCTTTAAGATGTCGATTTAAGTATATCTGAAAAGGTAAATTTGACTACGTGAAACAAGCAATCAAAGCTAGATTAAGCGAATGTTCATTGCAATGTGAAGCCATTAAGAGAGGTATCTCCAAGATTGTGCCAGAAGCACTACTTAATATGGTTACATATAATGAACTAGACACATGGGTCTGCGGCAAGAACACTGTAGACGTTGACTTGCTAATAAATACATTTTAAATGTGGTAAAAGTGTATATGAATAATATAGAGTGAGGTTTAAATATAAATTATGGTTAAAATATTTCTTAATAAATTTCAGTAACTTAAGTATGTTTATATTATAATCCAAAGGATAAATTAATAGTAAAAGCATGTAAATTCAAAATTTATCAATAAAATCAATCGCTATTATCCTGATGTTTCAAAGTTCTATAGATATTATATTTAAAAAATGCATAGAATTATGGTTATAATACTTACTCATCATTAAGGTGTTGACTCATTAATTTGGCTTATTAATCAGTATTTGGATCAATTTACTTAAGCTTTTAATTCGCTTGCATCACATCATTCTATATCAAGTTATAGATATATCTTAACTTACTCTATTCATTTAGTTCAAATAATATAACACTGTAATTCCAAGTGAAAACTTTAAATTAATGAAAGTAAAAAATGAATAAATCTCTATTAATTAAGTTCTCTGTGATAAATTAGTTTATTTAAAACTCTCATTAAGTTTAGAATATAGCCAAACCCTAACCAACTAAGACGATTTGATCAGGTGAATTTGGCAATCCCTAATAATTGCTAATTTTGCATATTCCATTCATATCACTCATGCAGTGTCTAACCACTCTACTTTGAGATAATTTTGTTAAATCTTCTTCATTTTTATTTAAAACCTACTCTCTATATCTTTGATCATAAGACGAAGACACTATTTTATATTCAGAGGGGGATTATTGAGTAATAACAACGCCTTTAATGCAAGAAGAATGAGCGTATTGCTTTAATTTAGAAGCTATAGTAAAGAGGTAGTTAGTTTTGGGCGTTTAAGAATTTTATTCCAAATCTGCAGCTTGTCTTTTCATTTTAATAACTGAAATTTACTAGTCATCTCCACCAGAAACGATTAGCAATTCATTTGAATCTTTGTCATAGATTGCGTCTAAAGTATTAACTCCGAAATCGTGTACTCTGTTCAATTCAGCATGAGGTTAAATGTGAGTTTCTATCTCCTAAGTTTCATTGTTTTTAATGAAATCAACTGCCAATACATAGATATCACCGTTACTCAGTCCGCATATAATCAGGTATTGATCATCGTTAAGTTTAACTCTTTTCATTGATAGAATAGAGCTAGCCAATTGTATTTTATAGAGGTCTTCAAGCCTGCATTTCTTATAGTTAACTGTGAATACTTAAAGATCTCCGTTTGAGTTACCAAAAGCACAGAGTGTTAAGAGTTTCAAGTGATTTGAATCTCCAGTTGAAATATGGTTTTACGTTAGAGATTTATTAATAACACAACTTGAATTTATTCTGAAATCCTGCTCTTCATCCTACTCACTGCTTCTAATGAAATTGCAAATGTGACTCATTTCAAAGTTTTGTTCCTTAATTGTAACTTAAAATACGTTGGCTTGCATCCTACTGCCAGCACTTAACACTAAACTTAAACAAAGTTTTAAATCAGAAAAGATACTCTTAAATATTTCAAACAATCTTTAATTTTATCATAGAAAACTAATATATTCTTAGGTATATAATTTAATCATATTTATCATCAATAAAATCTTATATCTTTCTCAATTTATTTATTGAAAATTTTCAGTTAACTGTTATATAAATAAACTAAAATTTATTTATGTAATTATTCAATTTATTTTATCTCATATTCACATTTTCCTTATTATGGTTTATGTATTACTTTATACCAGCTTTCTATTCTTCACTATGAATCTTAGCTTTAGCAATAGTTCTAATAGAGGCTACATGATTGCTAAAAGTCTAAGCTATATTCAAGGCCTGTGTATTAGAATCATACTCTGAAACCTTCAAGAATGAGTCCTCACTGCCTGTGAGAACTATCGATTTGTTTTATGATAAGGAGAAACCACAAGCAGCTAAGATTTCTCTGCCATGTAGTGAGTCTTTAATTGTAAATTAATTCTCAACAGGAATCTGGTGCTCTAAGTCATTTGAGAAGAGCCAGTTGTTGCAGAGAGTCAAGCAGTCACCAAAGCTGTATGCATAAATGAAATGTCTTCCATATTTACAATAAAAACTGTAAAGTTAAAAATTAATATTGCTACTCACTGATATGCTGTCCATTTTAAACTTTCAATTTCATAGGTCTGTTTCCTCCCTTGGTATCAATGCTAAATATTTACATGTTTTCTTGTTTATTCCAAATATAGGCAAAGTTTCCATAGTACCCCAACAACACCATTTTCTGATTCATCATATTAATGTTGTAAATAATGTTCAAATCCTCTTCTTTGATTGATTATGTCTTTTGGATTTACTTGTGATTATCGAAACTATACATGTTAATGTAATTGTCCTTTGAAGTCGAATAGAGGTTTTATTTTTCATGGTCATAGTATATACTTAGCACCCTCTCGTTTTTGTGTGCTTTTAACTATTAATAATTCATGATAAATTACTCTTCAGATTTATCAATTTTTTATTCTTCAGACTAATCTTATTCTACTTAGAGATTTTTATCATGAATCTTAACTTCTTCTGTGGATTGTAATTATTAGGGTTTATGAGTAGTATCAAATAAGAATAAATTGCCCTTGGAGTCACCAGTTACAAATACATTTAAGTTAGGAATATATTGCAGACAGATGAATTGAGTCTTAATAGCAACTTTAAATTTTTGAGCAAGTTCATTTGAATTCATAAACTATTGGGATTCTGGTTGATAAATAAAAGTAAATTTAAGTAATTCTGCTCTGCCATTTGTTCCTATCAATGAAAATTATAATTATTGAAAGTTAAAATAATATCTAATATCTATTGGATAAAACTTATAGCTGCTCTGTTCTTGATCCTAATTTGACTCTTCAAATAAGAATAAATTGAGGATTTTAATATCTGAAGCCTTTATTTCCTCTATTAATTCAAGCTGTATTCTTTCTTATTCAACACATCTTTTTGCATTAAATACAAGTATAGTTCCTTCTCCAATAGAGACTGCAACTATATTTTAACCTCTTATTTGAAGTACTTAAATATCTTAAATATTTAAATGTAGAGAATCTTAGTAAAGAGTATATTAAAGAGTTTCAATTTGTGATTTTGATTCAAAAGCAGAAATTGTTCCCTTGTTAGTACCAGTTATTACTATTGGCATTGTGGAGCTATTTTAAGAGTCAATTTTATCTGATTAAGTTATTTCTAAAATATCAATAGCCCTGATTTGATTGACAATATCTTCCTGCTTAAGTTTAGGAGCAGATTTCTTCTTTTTCTTGGTAATTTTTTGTTCTACATTATTTTAATCATCTTTAATATCTTCTTCCTTTGACTCTTCTAAAACAGGAACCTCTTCTTACAGTTTAGCTTCCTCTTATACAATAGGTAACACCTTCGGACTAGGCTTTTCAATATTGAATCTGTGAACTTAAGTTTAGCTGTTTTACTCATTTTGCTGCTTCTAGAGCATAATATCTTTAGCATTCCAGATTTTGACAGCACCATCATCTCCTCCAGTCGCTATCATACCCTCATAACAAGTAAGAGCTCTGATGTTTTTGCCCTAATGACCTTTCAAGGTCTCGATTGATCTGTTATAATTAACTAAGAAATAAACGATTACAATCAAATAAATAGCTAAATACTTAAATAATAGAAATGTGTAGCAATAACAATTTTATGCTCCTAGGATTCAATGTCAAACTTCTCCCAAAGTCTGCAAGTAGCATCTTCACTAACAGTAACTAGCATCCCATCATACCCAAGCTCATCAAGTCTCCATACACGAGATCTATGCCCATAGTATTCACATACTTATTAATACTGACCCACATTTTCTAGGTCAAGTTTCCAAATTCTTAAGGATCTGTCATCTGAGACTGATGCTACTATACTATCTGTGAGGAATCTCACATCAAATAACACTCCAGCATGACCTTCTAACTTATATAAGACTTTCTATTAAACTTGGGGTTGCTGTTCTTAGTTAATATCCTAATCTAAGTTTTTCCATATCAAGATAGTCCTGAATACTGTGCCTCCAGCTATCAAATTGGTTTTAAGATTTAAATCTGCACTATATAGAATACATTCTTCCTCACAGAATTGACGGTAGATTAAAGTCATAGTTTGTAAATCCCATTTTTCTATATAGTTAAACTTATAAGTTTACAAAAGCTTCTTTAAGATATATGATATTTCAATACAATTAATTGAACTGATTCATTTAGATTTATGTGCATTTATAGTATAAAGTATGTGGCCTTGAACTTTGCAATGAACGATTTTATCATGACTGTTTTTGCTGAAATCATAAACCACCTGATATTAATTACTATCTCCATCTTTAACTTCTAATATTTTCAATGATTTCTCTGTCTTTACTATAATTTTGCCTTATTATTGTTAAATTTTAATTTCAATCATATTTTTTATTAATAAAATACTAAAGTTGCTAAAATAGAAAATTTATTATATTTTTATTTAAAATAATTTATACAATAGCCATCAATTTCGCTAGTAAGTGTGATATCTATGATCTTGAAGCACTCGGCAAATAGCTTCTATTAATGAATGAGTTGTTTCGTGGCAATATCGTAAACTGAGAACAGAGGGCCTTCACCTACTAGTAGTCTCAAATTATTCTCATTTATTCTTTGGAAGCATAGAGCTGATAAACTATCTATAAATGACATATTAATTCATAATTATATATCAAATCATCGGTAGTGAATTCAATTATTGTTAAAATATAATTGATTTGGGAAAATTCAAATTTATAAATCTAAATCAATTTAACTGTAGGCGTAACAGCCACTAATTTGCGAAGCTTTTAATCGTAATTTGATTTATGTTTGATCTACTTAGTAGCAGTTTAAATTTAAAATTTTAGTGATCTAATCTAAAAAAGTGGAAAGTTTTTTTTGTACCATTGGTACATTGGCTCACGAATTCCTCGCATCGGTGCCCTACAAACATGGGAGCTTCTTAATGTACCAATCTAAAACGGTACAATATATTAGGGCGTACTGATCTACTTTAAATGTACCAATGTACCGTTTGGACATTGAAAAGTTTTTGTTTTTTTTTAAATTGGTACATTGAGAAAAGTGGTACATTTAATTATTAAAGCAATTAATTAGATAAGGTGCGGTTCATTAGTTGCTGTTATCATCGTGATCATGCGTCTTATCTGCCGTGTCTTCAGCGACCTGGTTGGCTTCTGTCATCTTCACATCCTGATTTCTGCCCTCAACGACCCCGTCTTCCTACAATCTCATCCTAAAGTACTTGGCCAACAATATTGTGGTGAATAGAAATGTCTTGGACCCATCCCTGTCCACCTCGTGTTGATGCATGTTCACCAGCTTGATTCGTGTGTAGAATGCCTCCCTGTCCGCGCTCTCCATTTTCTAGATTTTAGGCTGTGCTTTGAATTCGTTTACTAATGCATCTGCTTTATATACAATTGATTGGTTGGCACACGATGAGTGAATGAGGGCAACTTCACTCCATTCTTTTGGATATTTATTTTTTTAAAAAAACTAATCACTCTTTTCTAATTAATTGCTTTAATAATTAAATGTACCACTTTTCTCAATGTACCAATTTAAAAAAAAACAAAAACTTTTCAATGTCCAAACGGTACATTGGTACATTTAAAGTAGATCAGTACGCCCTAATATATATTGTACCGTTTTAGATTGGTACATTAAGAAGCTCGCATGTTTGTAGGGCACCGATGCGAGGAATTCGTGAGCCAATGTACCAATGGTACAAAAAAAACTTTCCACTTTTTTAGATTAGATCACTAAACTTTTAAATTTAAACTGCTACTAAGTAGATCAAACATAAATCAAATTACGATTAAAAGCTTCGCAAATTAGAGTGGCTGTTACGCCTACAGTTAAATTGATTTAGATTTATAAATTTGAATTTTCCCAAATCAATTATATTTTAACAATAATAAGATTATTAAATTAATGAGTAAATAAAGTTTATTGGGCCCTTGAAGAAGAAATCTAGATTCGCTTTTTGTTAAGTAGTGTTTGCAATTGATGATTCCATATTTGGTAATTATTTATTAATTGATATTTAATTGAATCACGTTTCTCACTCTATTAATTAAATTATTTTAATCCAATTAGGCAAATAACATAATTACAAAAAATACTAAAATGATGATTACTTTTAGAAGTATTACAATAAATTATCATAGTAAAGTAAAATTAAAAACATGTCAATAAAATGTCAGATATTTAAAGATGAAAAATTGCCAGATCTTTAAAGTATGACAGATGATTTGAAACTACCAGAATGTGGAGCAGTCGCAGCTTTTTCAGGTATTTAATATTATTCTTAATATTCCTGTTAATTTTTTAATAAAATATTTGCATTAATAGGTATAACTAGAAATAACTTCAATGGTAAAAAAGTGAAAACATTGTATTATGAATGCTATGAATCTATGGCTTTGAAAGAAATGCACAAACTCAGTGAAAAAGCTATAATTGACTACAATTTATCTGGAATTGCTGTCTACCATCGTGTTGGAGAATGTGTAAGAAAATAACTGTTGATGATGTTTTTTATCAATGATTTTTACTATAAACTTATTATACACTTATCAGTCTTTTACACAATTTATAGCCAATAAGCGAGGCATCAGTGAATATAGTGGCAGTTTCTCCACATAGAAGAGAAGCCCTACAAGCTGTAGCTTGGGCCATCGATGAACTTAAAATGAAGGTGCCAATTTGGAAGAAGGAATACTACGAAGACGGAGAAATTAAAGAAAACCCTCATTGCCACAGATGTGAAGAATCCAAGCATGATCATGGTGATAATAGTAAACACAATCATGATCAAGTTGTGCATCAATAATTGCAATAAGATGATTAAAGTAATAGTGGTAGTAGTAGTGTTTAGGGGGTATGGAAATCTAATCCTGAGTTTAAGGAATTAAGGGGTCAAGTCAAAGATTATTGAAGTTGAAATTTATAAAATAAAAAAACAATATAAGGGCTCAGGTTGATAAATTAAAGAATTTATTTCTGTAATAATTTATGAGTAGATTTTAATTTAATAATTTTAAATTTAACTTATTATCTAATCCATTAATGGAGACTAATATTATAGAATCATTTAGATAATTGGAATTTTATCAAATTTTATTGTAATTTTGAAATACCTGTTTTTATTAAATATTAAAGGACGTTCTAATAACAACGAGAGTCAACCCCCTAAAAACCAATAAACGCCTCAAAACGGGGCATAATAAGATACTCTTCCTAAAGATTTCGCTACTTTTGCACAACAATATCAAGATAAATTGCGAGATAACTTCCTGTTAAAGCAAAAGGATGGTGATTTTGACAGTTTCATGTCTATTACTAACGATGAAGCCCAGCAAACACTAAGGTAAATTCATGAACAGTATATTGCTAAACCTATAATTAAATTACGAATTTAGGTTTGATTTTGTTTTATAATTATACCACCCTCCGTTTAAATTTCTTAATGATCATATCACTCCTTCCTCCCCATTCTATATTTATAGTAAATTTTTTCATAGAAAATCTAATTATTTTTAACATTACAATAAAAGTGGTAAAGTGAATGAACAGATATTTCGAGGATTAATGCAGCTGTATTTAAGCATGAAACACAAATTATCTAAACAGCTTAAAGAGGGGCTTAGGAGAAGCGTGGAGTAAAATATCATGTACTCTCTCTGGTACATTTTCATATATCTGACAATATCTGAGAGCGATATATTTAATTCCTACTCTCAAAATAAATTAATTGATTTCCCTTTGTATTATTTAAGTTTTATTAACAAAAACATTGGGCTTAAACGATAATAAAACTCAAAGATTTTATAAATGTATGTATATTTTACTCAGATTAAGTACTTCTGATTTTATTCAAACTTTAAGAAGAAGAAAGTGATGATGAAGATAATAACTCAAAAGACTAATCAATATACAACATTTAATCTAAATTATAATTATTGAACACCCATTTAATACCCAGTTCATAAAAATTTGAATATTATCTTAATTCTCTTAATTACCTTTATTTCCATATAAAATCAATAAGCATTGAGGAATAACAGAAACAAAAGTTACATAAACAACTGATATAAGTATAGAAGTACAAAAAGCAGAAACTTGGAGAGATGCACGAAGATTTCCCACTGCTAAAAAAACACAAAAAGATTATATACTTGTCATGCGAAGAACTAAGGGAGCAAGCCACTAGGGTTAAATAAATGATCATGAAAATGCCCAGTATACCTAAATAAGCTGGCGAGGAGTATTTCATTGTTGCTATTGACTGGTGGAATAAGTGGAAAGAATACACTTAATACGACACTATTGAGTTTTTTTTTAAGTTTTATTTTGTTTGCAAGTAAAATGATTATGCATAGATTTGGAATTTTCACTAAATTTTAAAGAGGCGACTGATGATAGCGACTTGAGCACACAATTTTCAAATTCTGTAAATATTGAAAATAGCTCCAACAATCATGATACTTATAACAAATAGGGTTTTTATTTAAGATATGGTCTGCCAAAATATTCATAATTGTACCGAAGGAACCTCTACCGGTCAGCTTCTCATACCAGTAAGTCATTGGTTTGTATAGTGATATTTTTGTATAATAATTTAAGAGAAATTGATTGTGAAATTATAGAGAATTTGAATTATAGATTAAATATATAATCTGCTTTAAATATAGGCAGGTAAAAACACATATAGATTTTTATATAGAATTGTAATATTTTCTTATGTCATTTCTTTTGTCTTCTTCTATAAAATAAAACATAACTTGCCTTTGAAGCAATTTAATAAATAATTTTATTACATTAAACTCCCCAATTATCTATATATACACATTTTTATATCTTAATAATTGAATTCAGCAATTTTAGATGAGTCTATGCGGCTGACGTCTGAATCATCAAACTCATACCACCTCTTATTTATGGGGTTTTGAGCGAATGCAGTGTAATGGCCTCCATTTAAGCTACCGTAATGATTGCTCACAGCGTATAAATCGTAGATGTATTCATCAAAAATTCATATATATTTGCATTTAAATGAAATATAATTTATATCTAAAATATAGGGTTTGTACTAATACCTTAGCAAATAAAAAGAAAAATAAGATTAATTATATATTTTAGGAATTACTCTTTATTACTTGATGATTATAGACAATAATTTCTGAGGTCTAATCCTTCAACAGGGAAATCAATCAGTTCTTTGGGTAATTTTATTTATATACATTTTTTGAAGGAAAATTGTTAAATTGAATTGAATATAATTTTATTAACAAATTCTTGGATCTTCCTTGAGGAAAAGAAAGAAGCCCTCTAATGAGAAAATCTTTTCAAATGAATAATCAAGAACTCTGGTGCTCTATATAGCTCCATTTTCTTTAGTGCATTTTGATGCTGTTTACACTATGAGCAATACCATTTATCATTTCCAGTGAGTGTCTCTTCCTAGCTAAACCAACTTATGCAGTCATAAATAGAAATGCCTGACTTCTTCATAACTTGATTACTAGCACCAAATGATAGATTCACTTGCTTAAATTGTAGATTTTCCAAAGGTTTCAAGTTAGCTTAGGGATTTGAATTAAATTACACTACTAGTTCTAAGTCTCTATCATACTTCAACTTATCGACGATTTGCCTTAAAGTCATTTAGTCTTTGAAATCAAATAAGCAATTCTGGCCCTTGTGACTTTTGTTACAAAGATCACACTCAGCCTATGAGCTATAGATATATCCCTCTGACATAGGCAAGTTATTATTCACATAAATAGAGTAGAGCGGATTTCCAGCTTCAAAGGAGCCGCTTTAATTATCTTTGTTATTAAAGTACCAATTAAACTCTTCTTCGAGTAGCTTTTACTCATTCATGTTCTTTCTACGCTCTTTGCTGATCGATGGAACGTCTGGAGTTTTAATCAGGAATCTTAACTACTTAAAAATAGCCAATTTTACTTCTCTAACTGTCATTCGTTTGTCTAACACAAGAAGACGAGAATATGTTAGAGTTTAGATACCCGACATGACGAAATAGGAACGTTTATGTTGATTGATCTTCAATTCAATCAAGAAATAATTATCAGACAAATCTGAATTATTTGGATTTTCAAATGCACAAAACTTAATTAAAATTTAATAAAATTAGGAAATTTGAGAGTTTCTGCTTATGAGTTGTAAATATTTAATAAACTCTTCTCCTTTCTCAAGATTATTTCTAGTGGCTCTATCATTATCAAGTAAATATATAGCACTCTTATTCTTAACTTTGGTCAAGAATAATTCTTTGCATTAACTCTCAGGTGATTGATTCTCTAATATTTTTTGTCTTATTTCTCTAAGGTTAAACTGCTCACCTACAACTAAAGTGAATTCTTTATGTTCCTCTTCAAACTTATAAGGGAAATATTTTATTGTAACTTTCTATTCTTTTGTCTGTGGAATGGGTACACTAAGCATATTGAATGGATCAAAGGAAATGGATATTTTATTGCAGACTGTACATTAAACTCTTGATTTAAGCTAACCATAGAACAGATCAACAAAGAGAGATTTTTCTCTTTTCTTAAAACCTTCCCAGTATTCCGTGCTAATGATATCATCTTTTCTACCATCAAAGTCTTTGTACTCAACATATGGCTTTGCGCTAACATCATTCAAATCTTCATGCAAAGTTTCAAGAAGGAATGACAGCATTTCTTAAGAATCATGCTGTGCAAATCCTTAGAATTATATTGCTCTTCTGGAAATGACATTTTTAACATCCCATGGTGCCACATAAGAATTTGTTCCAATATACATCTCAGTTAAGAGATCGCTAAATACACTAGCTAATCTTCCTCTAGTACCTAGAGTATTTCTCTTATTGATGTGATCCTCATAACATCCATAGACTAAATACTTAACTAGAGGTTCTGTATTCGCCAAACATTAAATTACACTGTTCATAAAACAAGTGTTTCCAAGATTTTGCAAACCTACAAGACCACCTCTTGATTCTCTCTCCATACATTTTTCTAATGGAATTTTCATAAGCTATTCTTCATTGAGATCTTCAGCTTTCAAAGACTTAATTACACTGTTTTTGCTTCTTT
This sequence comes from Oxytricha trifallax, assembly GCA_000711775.1. Lineage (NCBI taxonomy): Eukaryota > Ciliophora > Spirotrichea > Sporadotrichida > Oxytrichidae > Oxytricha > Oxytricha trifallax. Next base: position 20,134 of record ARYC01000440.1, on the reverse strand, counting down.
TTTCCTTTTAAACTAAGTCCTTAGGTATAAACGCGAACATGTTATTATTCTTTAAGTAAGGCAAAGATTAAACTTCATAGAGTAAGACGTCGTTATCAGCTACGTTTATCTCTTCAATAATCTCTTCATTTAGCAATACTTTACCTGAAAGGGGCATAGGCAAGTTATCTCTAGTCTCCATATCAAATTCCTTCTCGATTTAAAGAACATTTTCACCAGCTTCCAATCTCCAAATTCTAGCTATATTCATTAATTGCTCTGCTGTGGTTTGATCTTTTTTACTATGTGATAAAATTTCAGCTAATTTGATTCTCAAATCTAACACTTTAGCTCTTCTTGATATGAAAACATAAGCAGGTTTCTTGAGATTTGGATGTGTCCTTAGTTTAGGCAAAATGTAAAGCAGTACGGGTTTGAGAAAGATTTCAATCATAAATTGCTTTTACTTTTTGGTCTTCAAATTTTTACTTGATTTATTCTCTTCTTATTTACTTGATTCTGGCTTATCAATAGTCTATTCTTCTTCTTCATCATCTTCTGTAGTCAATTCTATTGAATATCCAATTTAAATTTAATTATATAAGCCAAAATTTTACCATAAAAAATTGTGCTATAACTTTATTCTTGTACAGATTAATAGTTACTTTTATTATGATATAAATATCTTGGTACTCTAATTCCATCATAAATTTCAAATAAATACTCAAAAGCATCTTTGGGCAATATAGCATAGTGCTCATCTTCTTTGCAGGAAGTCTTAATATGGTATATATCGCCTTCTTGCTGAGAATGTTTTAAGTAACTTAAATCTGTCTGCATCTCAGAGAAACCATCTGTTTGATTATGTATATAATTTTATAAGAAATTTATAAAGAAATTTCATAAAAAATATTAATATTTTATATAAATATGATTAATTTCCCCTGGATATAGCAATTGAAGTGTTTCCTTGTCTTAATTCATGTTATATTTAGGCTTTTTCTATTATTTAGAGTTGCTGCTTGTATCATGATTAATTAGAAATTAACATGACAGAATTTAAATAAATAATTAATGATTGATTAATAAATATAATAATAATTTATTAAAATATAATGGAATTTACTAGAAGAGAAGGTGTTTAAAATACCTAAGGGAATTCAAATGATTTGACAGATGCTTAAAAATAAGCAATTTATGAAGTTGAAAAAATGTTTTAATAAAAATTCTAGAATAATTCCGAAAAATTAACAGATTTGTAGGCTCTAACTGGAGTATAAAGTAATTTGATTACTAAGAATAATATTGCTACTGAAATCTATAGAAATACAGAATATGATGATACAAATAAGCTAAGTCATTCAAATATTTAGGGATTAGAAATGTAATTCTAAAAAGTAAAGGATAAGAAACATAAAAAAGAGAGACATAGTAGAAGCAGAAGTTACAGTTTAGACTATAGTCTTGATAGAAAAAAGAAAGATAATAAGTCTAATAAGCGACATAAGTCAAAGAAGAAACATTATTCAAGATCTAGATCGAATTCTTATAGTGATTCTAATAGATATGAAATTCATAGAAGCCACCGTTCACATAAAGATAGAAAACATAATTCACATAGAAATGACAATGAAAGTAGGAGATAGGATAAACATTCAAGAGAATAGTATTCATCGAGAGATTTTGATGAGAGACTGTAGAAATATAGAGAGAAAACTGAGAGAACTAAAGAAATAAAACCAATTAAAGAAGTTAAATAATCTTAAATTAGATTTGTTTTAAATAAAGGACTGCTGTCCAATATGATATAGGATAATGTTAGAATCAACTACTAAATGGATAGAGTAAGTAAAAAATTAATATGAATTCAAGTTTCAAGAATAACAAAAATTTTGGAAAATAATTAAACAAGATAAATTCTTCATTTTAACTGTATATTGTTAAATTCTTACATATCTGTAATGGTCTTTATAAATATATCTAATTAATAAATATTTTTAATTATAATTCAGTTTAACAATAACTAGAGCACATGAAGGAGCCAACCCAAGTTCCTTTAGAGTCTTTATTTCATCTTCAGCATAAGCTTTATTTGGGAATGTTGTTCTAATTTCGAAGTTCTTACCTCTATTCTCGAGATATGGTGAAACAGCTTGATAAACTTTCCCGACTTAATCAGAAATAAGCAATTTCAAGATAAGAGTTCTCTTTCCAGTTTCAGATCTGATTCTCATTGTAACAATATCTGAAGGTGGGATTTGTGCAATGTTTCTTGAAATATCGTTTTCAATAATAATTGGTTCATTTGAGCTAAGTTTACTAACGTCCAACTCCTAAGTGTCTTTGAAACGCTTTTCAAGCTCTTCTCTAATTGGTATAATATTTCCTGCTTTAATTACTTCCTTAGGAAATTGGTTTAGAAATTCCTCTTTTGACATTGGGTTTGTATCCTTCTCGAGGTCTCCAAAATTTTTGAATTTTGGATTACCTTTGATCTCTGAACTGTAAGTGTCATCAGTGCAGTCTACAGGTTTTAAAGGTACTCCCTCAGGATATTTTTTCTTTAAATCATAAGGGAAATAGCCATCTAGAATATCTGATAAAACACTTTAAGCTTCCTTCGAATAATATGGGTAGAATGGGAACCCTTTGATGATAAGTCCATTTTTAAAGAAGAAAATTAATACTTCATTGTGCTTTTAGAATTGATGTAAGCCATCTCTATTTTTAACTACTCTTTGCTTCTCTGCAATAAAGTTTAGCTCCTCGATTCTTCTCGTTAATACTTCAGTGTCTATTTCAGAGGGCAAATTATTCTTGTATGTTGGCTTAAGATGTGCCAATTCTTAATTGATTTGTTTATCGTCAAACTTTCCTTCCTTTGCTCCATCTTTCCCAACCCATTTAAGTCCATAGTCTTATAAGAAAGTTTCCATTTCCTTGCATTATACCTTATACTAATCTCTCTCAGCTTGAGTTTCCTTCAAAGTCCTTGCGAAGTCAGATGAGGCCGAACTTTACAAGATAAAGTTTTCCTTCTCTAAAGTTTCAATCTTTAAGCTCTTCTCTTTAATTTCACTTCTTAATGCTTGATTGATTTGCTCTAGCTACTATAGCCTTGATGCCATCTTCGATACCAAGTCTTAATCGTTCGATGAGACACCTCTTTTAGCTTTAGCTGAGGCAAGACCAGTGCTTGGGGTGCCGCCTGAAATTACAGGTTTATGCTTTGGGAATCCTCCAGGAGGTAAATTTTTCCTTAAATCTCCAATAATATTCTTTGCCATTTTATCATCAAGAATATCTGCTGATAAATTGTCAAAGTTGAAACCAGCTGTTGGGTTCCAGTTACCTTTCTTAAAATCCATTTTCAAATTAACTTATTAATTTATTTGAATATTAATTTCTAATCTTACTACTTAAACTTTTAACAAATCTAGGTAAGTCTATTCAAATTCTATCTTCTTTATAAGAATAAATGCGAGTAGACGGGTAATTTAGTAAATGCAATAAATAAAGTGGAAATAAATGCAATCTATATGAAAAGTCCCTCTTATATACGGTTTAGTTTTGCAATTTGAGGTCGGTCAATATGTTTGATATTTTTCGGTCATTGGTATATATAGTGATAATGAAACAATTTAAATAAGTAAATTGGAATTTTTATTAATTGACTCAATTAATAATTTAAACGAGTAAAAAGTGTCACTTATAATTGATTATTACAGATATTGAACAAGGACTATCGCTATCGGCCATACTAAGCCATGTGCACCGGATCCCATCCGAACTCCGAAGTTAAGCGGCTTAAGGCGTAGTTAGTATTGTAGGAATACATTGGAAATTGGGAAATTGATTTTAATTGAATTAAAAACTAGATAATTTTGTGGCAGTTATAGTTGTCAAATCTAAACGATCTTGGGCTCATTCGAAAAAAGACTTCAAAAATAGCTGGATTTTTTTAATTAGTGGTACTTTTTTATCTGATCCGTGGAGCGAGATAACTTCAATTTATTGTGAAGGTGTAATTTAGACGAGTTTACTTAAAGTGAAATAATCTCGCTCCAGTGATTCGATAAATAGTACCGCAAATAATAAAGTCCAGATAATTTTGAATTCTATATCAAATGAGCCCAAGATCGTTTTAATTGTACAATTTTAACTGCCACAAATTTAATTAATTTTTAATTTATTATAATTAATTTGCCAATGTCAAATTTATTTCTACAATACTGAGGTGGGGGACCGCTCGGGAAACCTTCGTGCTGATAGCTTTTTATTATTTTTCATTTTACAGTCTTGTCCCCTATAACATGATTGCTTATACTTTTTATCCCGGTATTAGTTCCAAATTTTTTTCGGTATATCTGTCATACAGTTATGTAGCTTAGTAATCACATTGATTTATACTCTGAACAAAACGGAGCTACGAAGTCAGCGAGGTTATCAGCGAGTGGAGCGAGCCTTTTATTGTTTTTCCTGAATCAAAACTTATTATTTCTATATTTTAATTACAAATTACAGTTAATTAATTTCAATCTATTCACTCTCATAATGAAACTTAAATGAGCTATTTTTAAAAGAAGTTTATTGAAATTAAAGAGTTGATATTGTTTATTTTTTCTATTGATGCATACATTGAATTATTACCTTCAATCGTCATCAAAGAACAAGAAGTTATAGCTGAAAAATCTATCTAGTTTCTCCCTGCTATCCTCTACATCACAAAGCAGCGTTTACATAGTGAGGTATTAGTATAGTATCATAAAATTGATCAATTCCAGTGTATCATTAAGTATAAAACTCTTCACTTTAAAAACAGTAATGGCAAGTACTATGCTAACTTTTATTATATAAAACACTAAAAGAACATGCTTCCTTAGCCATATTTAAAGCATTATTAGTAAAAATAGAGAGTACAATATCATTAATAGGTCTAACGCTTGATAAGGGATGCTGTCTTCAAAAGTCAATTTATAATGAGTAGAGCCTTCGTAATTTACGAATATAACATTTTCCACATTTACAAATAGGTCAGGAAAAGTCGAGAAGAATCTCAGGAGTGAGAGTAGTCCAATAAATAAGCTGAAGGGTTTTAGTTTTTGAGAGATTTATCTTTCATTTCTTAAGTTGCAAAGTCTCACAGTAAAATCAGTCAATATCATTACAAAGAATGGCTCGATAAACATTTAAGCAACTTATCTATATTCAAGTTAAGTTAAATATTTCTGTTTCAGAATATAAGTTCCTTTAAATATTTATTAGAGTTCTCTTTTTTCTTAATTTTCTTACCTTATAAAACTTAAATTATACAGGACTCTGCCTCCAGAACTCATAAAATACCCAAATATTGCAATCTATAAATGTAAAATTTTATTGAAAAAATTTGATATGACTTACAAACTGTATCAAAAATTGACATAGCCCTTCAAAGAAAATAAATACAAAAGTCTTATCAAGTCCAAAACCCCCGAAGCACCATATATTTATAACTAAGAGCGACAGAGCTTGAATGAGATTTTTAGTCAAGTAAAAACCATCATACATTTTGAAAATTAAATAATTATTTAAATAATTAACTTAATTAAATTAGAAATGAAATTAAAGTAAACTAAATGTCACACTCCTAATTATTATTCAATTGAATTCCCATAAATGAAAGTATTGAGAAGTTAATCAATTTCGTTTTCAATTAATTTTTTCGTATTCTTTCTAGTATTTAAGAAGTTTATCTTCAAAATCTTTATGTAGCTCCCTTAGGTATTTAGTGCCACATTTGTTTATACAGGACATGTCATTTTCATCTTTACAGTAGTCAGTGCATTTCTCAAGAGCTTTCTAAAAATTATATTGTATAATTATACTCTAAATTATATTGAATTCTTACACTTTTAGCCATAAGCTACTTTGTAAGATCTTCTTGAACTTTCTACATAAATACTCTATGGGAAGCAGCACAATTATCAGTCTCTTCGTTTGTCATTCTTGGTTCCTCGTAGCATTTCATGATCTTTGAGTATACATGTTTCTATTGAAATTTAATTATATAATGCCACAAATAAATATAAATGATGACCTAAATATCCTTACACTCAAGCCATAGTATGATTTTCTATGGAAATCTAATTAATTTTCAGCATATATAGTCATTTGTGAGCAAAATTCTTTAAAGTTGCCAGCTGTTGACTCTAATTTCTCTGCCATAATTTAATATTTTTATAAATTGATTAATTAAATAAAAAATTATTATTAAAATCACTACTACTTGATAAAGTTCACTACTATTACTCTTGTTTGTCCTAATAACTTAAAAATAAGTTATTTATTACAGATAACAACTCAACTATCCTTGATGGTACTTGTAAATATAATGTCTCTATCACATGTAACTTCAACTTCATTCCCTTTTCTTGCATTAGAACTAGAAATATGCAAGTCCATGCTTATTTTATCAAAGGGTTCTTCTCCTAAATCCCATTTAAGTCCCGTAGATTGAATTTTAGTCAATTGACTAGGGATCAAACCAATGCCTTATTTACTTTCAAATTTATCTGAGAATAGTATTTTAGTATCACCCTTTGGCACTTTGAAAGCAAGTGTGTGCTCATCACATAAATATAAGGGACATGACTGATCATACATTTAAGTGAATAAGATTGACATGTTAAGCATAGTCTAATCTAAACGACCACCGAATGCTCCAATAACTATTTTAATGCATGGAGTTTCTAAACTTAAACTATCATGTTTTCGTTAATTTTCCGCATAGACAAGACATTTTTGAAGGTCAGTTGAGTCTTGATCATCACTTTTATCAATTATTAGAGTTCCCTATGATTCGTAGAATTCTTTTACATCTTCTCTTATTGAATCTAGATCTCCAATAATAGCATGAGGTTTAAAATTGTGGCTAAATGAATATTTAATAAGATAATTCTAATTTTATGGATAAAAAAATATAATTAGCCTTCTAGAAACTTACTCTTGGTCATAATCATATAACCTATTCGCTCCACCATCAGCACAGAGTATCATAGGTTTCTGATTTATTCTTATTAGCTACTCAAAAAGCTCTTTATTTATAGGCATATTCAAAATTATCAAAAATAACTGCTATTATTTGTCTTTTGCTTGAGAATTTTCTTTTTATTCTTCAAATGAATCCAAAAATCTGTTGTCAATTACGTTCATAACTTTATTTTGAGGCAAGTCTTTACTTTGAGATTCCAAAAAACTTTCCATTTAAATATTTTATAAATTTGAGTAATATTATTATTTTACAAAAATAATCAAATTGAAACTCTTGTCCCTTTTAAAATCTAATTATAAATTTAAATGAATGTTTGGTTAAATATATAAAATTAAAAATAATCATGAATCTCTAAGTGAACTTATGAATATTGCAAGAGCCTTTAAGTTTACTTTTATGTATATATTGATGGATATGAATATGATATAATTTATATTTCTATAATAATATATCTTTATCTGAGTGTATATCAACATAATCACCCTTCCTTACATTTGAAGTGGATATCTAATTTTCCAAGCCAATCGTATCCCAGGGCTCTTCCCCTAACTCCCACATCAAACCCTGAGTGCTTACTTTGCTCTTTGAGAAACCTACGATGCCACAGTATTTTTTCTGTTCAAATTTATCTGAAAATTGAATTTAAGTGTGGCCCTTGGGTACTTTGAACATCATCGAATACTCATTCATGAAATATACTAAGTGGTTGGGGTTATAGTGAAATCGTTAGAGGGTGCTTAAATTTTGCAGAGTTTAATCCATTCTACCGCCAAAAGCTCCTAAAACTAAACAGATAGTAATTAAATATCAAAGAAAATATATAATTCTTTTTAATTATTTTAATAAAATTATTTATTGTAACAAAGATTAATTTAATTAATAGAACCGTTTTGGCATTTTTCTTATGGATTATATTGTTAGAATTTGAATTTTTAAAAAATATTTTTTTGATTTAGAAGTTTTGAGAGGAGCTTTGCACATTAATTTATAGGAGTTCTAACTTTTAAAAAGATTAATGAATAATAAATTATATGATCTTAATTATTATTATGTTTTAATACACTTAGGAGAGTGATCTAAATGTCAAAATCAATAATAAATTATTTTTCAAATCTTAATTTTCTAGTTTCCTTGATTAACTCTGATAAAACACGTTTATATAATTTAATTGTATTTATTTTAATTATTTACTATTAAGCAATATTAATGCCAGTACTAAGATTAAGAATCCACTTGTTTCTATTCGTCATTCACTTTTTTATGATTTTTGTGTGTCTCATTAAAATGATCTGATACGTACTACAGACACTTATGCAAATCTGTGGTATCTTATTCATAGCTTTTATTAATTACATTTACACCTTATTGCTCATAGTACATTTAGTGTAAAAATATAATATTGGAATTAATTTTATTAGCAAATGTTTTAGAAATATACAAAGGATTTTAGAATTTATGATTTTGACATCTGATTGAAGAGAATCAAAGTCACCAACTATAGCTTTAGGTTTAATTCTGTCTCTATAATAAAAGCAATAAAGCGATTGATAACTATAAAAACATAGGAAATTTTTTCAAATTTTTAAATCGATGTTCTAATTTAGTTAAAATTTTCTTGGAATATTATAATGTATTTTTTAATTAATGAATTTACTTCTCCTGATTAGGTTTTAATCACTTATTTTTTATAATTCTAATGCCCTATAAAATTTAGTGAAGATAAGCTTTGAAATATATATTTATTGGCTTACTTAAGTTCATGATGATTTAGAATATGTTCTTTAACTTCATATAATCTGTTGGCACCCCCATCTGCACAAACCAAAATAGGTTCTTTATGAATCCTTAACAAACGAGCTAATTGAGGCCAGTATATCGGCATGTTCAATATAATCAGGTATACTTGCATTTACATCAAAAAAATAATATATGGGTATATTGTTATGAAGAGGAGAAATTAAAAGAATAAAAATAATGTTATATAATAATTACATTTTAGATATGGGTACATTATGATTTTTTTCTTCACTCAATTTTTAAGAAATTTCTTCATTCAAAACTCAAAAACTCGATGTTTTATGAAATGTAAATGCGTTTTCCTTCCATTATAATATCAAATAAAGGGAATACTAACTACCAAAGAAAAGCTTATTATCTCTTATAAAATGCATATATTCAATAACTGGCTAATCTAATAAATAGTTTGGAATACTTGATATAATATAATTTTCTTTCATATTTCTTTTCTTTTCTTTTCTTTTCTTTTCTTTGATTTAAATTTTTTATTTTTAAAATTGCCTTTCCTAATTTTTAAATAAAATCAAATTGTAGGCTAATTCATATTTTATTGAATTACTAAATTTATAAATACTCGAAAACCTATATTAATACACTAGAATTTCCACAATAAACATAACCCCAAACTTCATATTTTATAAAATTATTTTGTTCACTCAGATACTACTTATTTATTTTAATATATCATAATACAATTATCTATTAATTTTTTTACATTTAATAATTCTAAATTAATTTAGTATTTTATATTGGTCTTTCTGACATTGTGAGTGCCAGCCTAGATTGAGACTCTATCCTTCTCAGTGATGTTAAAACTTCCCTTCTCGGAATGTGAACCCAAATCATCCACATTATTGTCTAAGAATGTATTATCAATTTTCCATTCAGGTTCTTTTATAGAGTTTTATTTAGTAAAAAACGATATTTATCTTCTACTGCTACCATGCAATTAATTAATCAATTAATAAAGCGCTGTCATATTGTATAAAGAATTAAATTTAATTATATAGATAATAAATAAATATTATATTTGCAAAGTAATGGATATCAAATTATTGATTGGAAAAAGAATTGTTCCTTTGCTCGTTATGCCAACAGATAATTGTCTTAATTTATACATCCTAATTATAAATACAATTTTTAATTAATTTATTGCAATTGTCTATTGTAATGAAAACTTCATCAATGTGTGATGAAAATCAATTATATTTCAATCATAAGAGGGCTGTTTGAGATTAAAAAAGTATTTGGAAAAAAGCATATAAAGAATAAAAATTGCCCTTAAAAAGTCTATTTATATGTATACCCCAAAACCCCAATACGTATATGCGTGATAAATCTATAAGTTGGTATAGTGATGATTTAATATCGATAAATAGCGAAATTACAAACTTCACAATTTAACTTATTATAGGGCCTTCAAAGTGCAGTTTCCAATGATCAGTAATGTGGGAAAAAAGTTCGAATTTTATTTCGGTCCCATACTTTACCATTGGATAGAGCACAGTGCGTAGATGAAGAATATGTGGTCCTTACCCTACTTTTGACATCTGTGAGCTGAGTTGCGTCATTTGCAAGGTTCATGGGGCACTCGTTTTGAACCTCCCTCTTTTCCTTAATTCAAATTTTAATTAATTTATTAATACTATTAAATTTTAAAACTTAACTACTATGGTGGAATTCAAAGGACCATAGTCTCGTTCATGTACACTTGCTTTAGCTCTAAATTCCTGCAAAAGCGTAGACTTCATGTCTCTCTTGCCCAAGGTCATTATTTCCAACCAGTGCAATCAAATCCCAAGTTTAATCGAGCAGGGGTTTTGGGGTTTTGAAGGGCTATAAGCATTTATTGTTAAGCTTATTTTAATTCAGCTAAAATTTAATCGATTTAAACAAATAAATTTAACAATCCACTATCAATATAACATTACAAATCAATTACAATGAATATAAAATACAATATATTTATACATATAAATTACAAATTATTTATTCAAATTAGCATATTGTATACAAGTAAAATTTATTTCTCAAATTTATCTATTTTACTCTTTATATATTTATACTCATATTTTATTACATAAAAATAAAGCTATTTTATTTATTGATATATTTAAAGCAAAATTTAGATATAAAATTAAAATTTCATGAATCTCAAGTAATATAGCTTATATTATCAATTTATATCGTTTTTATATCTATTTTTATATATAGTGAATTTATTTATTTATATTGAGAGATTTATTTAGAATTTAAAGAAATTTTGAAATCAATCTTAAGAAATTTGTGAATTGGAAACAAATTGATCGTCGGGATTCCACATTGGATTTTAGAAATTTCACAAATTGATCTGATGGCAATCTACTTTGAATCATAAATTTGTCTACTCAATTCAAAATATTTCAGATTCGACATAGTTGCAATTCTAAATTCCTGAGGAAATTTCCTTTTCCAAATCTCAAATTTGAAAGATGATTCTCAAATATAAGTCAAATATCTATAAATATAAATAAAAATATTTAAAAAAAAAATTTAAATTTAAACAAAAAAATTTATAAGAAATAATCTAAACTAAAATTGTATTTATATCTATGCATACTTTTAAATTTGTTCTTTTTAACTTAGATGAATTGAATTCTTAATATAAAATTTAAAAAAAAATTAATTCTAATATATGCCTTATATAAGTAAAAGATGAATTATTATATAAAAATGTACCTATATAAAATATAAAAGTTATAGTAAAATTTTCGTTTATAAATTTGTTATATATAAATTAGAGAATTTATCTTAGATTGCTAAAGTTAAATTTAAATTTAAAATTAAAAATAAAAATTTATGATATAAAAAATTCAATAGTTGCAATTATACTATACATAAATTAAATATTATAAAATTTGATGTTTACTTAAATTATTTAGATATTATAAATCAATTTATATTTCTTACAATTACTTACATTTATAAATCATATATAAATGCTTATAATTTATCTTACAAATAATATCATAGCATACATTAATATATAGTCATTTTATAAATCCATTTATCTATCATTACATAAAAATAGCTAAATAATAAATATAAAAAATATAAAATTACCTTTTAAATTTATATTTATATTTTAAATTTATAAATACTTACCTTGATAATTATAAGAGTATTATGAGCAATTTAGATATTTTTACTTGTATTTTTCTTTCATTCTTAAATATTTTAGATTGAATCTTATTTTATCTCACTTCAAAGTCAAATATATTTGAGATTTTATTGATGAATTTTAATTTGAGCAAACAAATTCTATGTTAATTTTAAATTGATTCTTGAATTGGAATGAGATTTGATTGTTGATAATTTCCAATTTATATGTTGCATTTACAATTTCTCACAAGATTTCAGTCTTTCTGATTTCTAAATCATCACCAATTATACCTAAAAAATGTTAAAAAATTTAAAAAAAACTAAACGGAAAAACTGTATACAAAAAATCTTGGTCCCTAGTAGAACACTACCCGCTGGCCAAGCTAGCTGCATATAGCAACGTGTTCACTCAAGGGGGTAACGATTGGTCTACACGTTACGCTGTCGCATAGACTAGGGTTTAAAGCCAGTCTAACTGAAGCTGCGACAACAAACTCTGAGATAACAATGTACACAAGCCCTCGGGTCGGCACAACCAAGTTCTGAGGGGAATATAACTACGATGCAAGAGACACTGGTTAATCTTTAAACAATTTATTTATTTTATTTTGGTAAATTATTTTATTTATTTACTTGATTTAAAAGTTCTTATAAAACTTTATCATTAGTCGAGGAGGTTTTTGTTTTAGGGCATTTATTTTAAAATCAAATTTTTTATTTGAATTTTATTTTAGTTTAAGTTTTATTTTTATTGACTTACTATTCCAAATAGTAAGCCATTTTCCCATTTGCCTAACTCAATAGGACTTCACCACAAATAAGTATTTTTTATATATTTAAACTTATTTCACATAATTTTAGGGCATTTAAGGTTCATTCTAGAACCAGTAGGGGTATTAAGGATAATTTTAAATTCCATTTGAATTTAAAATAAATTAAATTTATTTTATTTTTTATTTTAAAAAATAAATGCTTTATCATGCATTTTCAAAAAATATCCACTTTAATTAATTATTATAATCTTATTATTTACTTGTAAATTTATATAGATTTCTAATGTTCAAAAAATTGGAATCATGCCTAGTTGTTTGATAAATACTATTACATTTATCATTCAGCAATACTTAATCCATGTAAATTTGGTTATCAAATAAATTATAAGTTTATATAAAAAAAATTCTAGTATAATTATCAAATTCTAATGATTTTATTTGAATATTTTTAGTAAATAAGCTTTAAATAATTTCTTATGATAATCAAAAGTCTTAACTGAAATATAAATTTAAATCTATTTTAAATTAACTTATTTATAAATTAAAAAGCATATTTAAGTTTAACAATGAAATTGAATACTTGAAATAAATTTATTTATAATTTATTTGGAAAAATTAAATAAGTCTTATAAGAAATTTTCTTTAATTAATTTTATATTTTATTTAAATTTTTTCTTGTTCAAATACAAATGAATAGTAAAGTTAGCTTATTAAATCATAAGCTTTTATGGGAAATAAAACTATAAGAACTCTTAATTTCATGAATTAAGTCTTATAAAGAAAAGTTTGATATAAGATTTAAATGAAAATTTTTGTTATAAAAAAGCGTTAAGTATTCTTAAATTTTATTTTGATTTTCCTACTTTTATTTGCGTTACTTCTAACTTTTGTTTAAATTTCTTTTTATCGTCACAAGTCTTTAAGTGAGATAGATTCCAAAGCAGCAGTTAAGACATGATAGTAGCTTCTTCTTACAAGATTTTGATTTATTCTTCTTATATTCATTCCAAGTTCTTTCATAAAGGCTGCCCAATAGCCTCTATAAGGGTTTACTTATCATAACTTACTTTGATTAGGCTTTCGTATTCAAAGGATTCAGGTCTCTGTTCTTAATCGAAGAGTACATAAGCTCTGCGGGAGCTAGCCTGTAATGATAAGGCCCAAGAAACATGAGTGGTAATTTGAGCATGTCATACTTTGCCATTGCTTCTTAGATCTGTGATAGGGAGCGTTATCAATCATGATAACAGTATTCTTTCTCCACTCCAAATCTATATCATCTAATGTAAGTGCAAGCTTGCGCAAGAAGTACATAAATGAGTGTTGATTCGTTCTTCCCCTGTTCACAGTATAGAACAACTCTCCAGTACTTGATACTCCAATAATCAAGTTCATTTGACTAAGCCTCTAAGATTTTGTAACTCTATTCTTAACATAAGGCGCTGTCCAGCCTCTTCTTCTTTCATCAGTCTAGTGCAATACTGATTCATCTATGTTAATAATTCTCCTACCTTCACTTAGAAAGAGTATGAATTGTTATGCTGCATACTAACGTTGAAGCTTACTACTGTTATTGTTATGAAGGTTCGTTATCTACTTAACTTACTTGTATGTCATCATTAGTTCATTCTTGAGGAACCTTCGAATCATCTACTTTGAACATTGAAGCTGGATCTTTGACACTAAGCTTTTCTGTATATCTGATATTTAGATAGGCACTTAGTCATAAGTAAGCATATTCACTATATGAGTGCGAGCTCTGCTGTGCAGCTTCTTATACTTGCCTCTATTAACTTACTTAAGATTCCAAAAGTTCGCTTTTTTTAAGGGATTGTTAAGGTACCTTCTTAACTTATAGTATGAAATGCCAAGCCTCTTCATAATCTGCTAGCAATTTAGCTTTTCAGACATCCTTAGTCTTTGAGATTCCTGAGCCAGCTTTAGCTCTTTTTACTGCTACTCCTTTTCTTTCCTCATGATCTTGAGTTATCTTCGAGGCACTATAGCTTAAAGCTTAGTATGCTATCCAAAGACTGGAAGTGAGTCTTTCATTTTATGGTTCTCTAGTACTTTCTATTCTAATTACTTCATATCTATTAAAGGGGCTCTTTCGGAGCATACCTTAAGGCTCTAATTCTGATTAGGTATAGTCAGTGTAGATCTCAAGTGTGATCTGGCCAAGAGTCTATATTTAGTGGCTATCTAGTAACGATTCTTTAAATCCTCCTAGTTTACTTACTCTATAGGTTTCCTTAGGATCAATAATAAAGCCTTTGAAATTCAAAGATTCTAATGAATCTTCCAGATCATAGTAGTAGTTTAGCATCTCTCTTTTACTTACAGTCTCTATCTCAACATCAGCAACTGTAATGTTCCTTTATCTGCAGTATTGCTTTCATCATCTGCTTCACTACTTGAGCTTCGCTCACTATCTGAACTACTAGAGCTTTTATCTTCTTCCTCTTATTGGAAAAATTCAACCAGCTTAGACTATCTCTTTTTAGAACTTGATTCCATAAGTTCAGTGCTTAATTTCCTAATAATGGATTACTTTGGTGCTGGTAGGAAATCCGCATGCGGAAATCAGATCATGCTGAAGGCATTTCATAATAGTGAAAATGACTATCTCATTATAGTAACAGTGCTGTCTTCATGAGCCAATATTTGGCTATTTAAAACGGCTGATGGTATTAGAATTTAATGAACCAAGCGTAACTTACTGGCATCAATGTTTAAGAACTAGCATAGAAGTGCAAAAGCAAGAAAGAGCTCTACAACTTTCTCACCCAGGATTGTCGGGCCTTCTTACCCAAGCCTGATTCAACCAACATTTACTTCTTCAAGTCCATCATAAGAGCAAAGAAGGAGGTAAGCATCTCTCCTTAATTGTAACCGTCTTCATAGTACATCAGAAGAGAAGACGTCAAATTGTCCCCAGTGCCTCACATAGAGGGACTTACAGTCCAGGACTTCCTCGATTATGCGAGCGACATCCCCAGACTACTCAACTTTCTCCTTGATGAGCGAGACTGGGTCCACTTAGACAGGCAATGGATCTGCGATTTGCTCTATACCTTAGACACCGACTGTGTCACCAACATGATTCACGATGCAATGCTTTAACGGAAAGAGAAGCTTGAGCAAAGCAGAGACCTAGACATTGAAATGAGACCTGAATTTGTTGACGCACTCTCTAGATGCCTCAGCTTCAGCAGTAAGTTTACTCTCTTTACATTTCCTTTGTAGCTGAGAGAGGCAAAGCTGTGAATCTCATGAAGGACTCATCTAAAAGAAAGAGAACAAGAGATGAAATTGAAGAGGTGAAAGATTATGAGACAGACTTGAAGTCAGACAGGCAGCTCTTTCTATAAGAAACTAAGAGGCTGAAGCAAGAGCATGATAACTTGGAAAGTGAAGTACTTGACTTACGCAAAATGAAGGAGCAAGTTATGCAAGACTTCGGCTCTCAGAATCTGGAAGAGCAGGTGCAGAACTTCAGCCTTTGACTTCTGCTGGTCTCTATTCTTATCCATTCTCTGAACACTACTAATAGAAAGAGTTAGAATATGGTGAATTCTTTTAGAAATTAAGCTTTAAAATCATCTTCTTTTTAACCCCTCTCTTGGGTTCCTATGATCTATTTCACTATTCAAGTTTCTCTTTTAATTTGAAGCCTTCTTCAACCAGGCTTCCATACTTTCTTCGACCTCTTCATGCTCCTTGTAAGTTTCACTAAAAGACTTGTCTCTGCAACTCCTCCTTACAAGTATAACTCACTTTTCAGCTAAGTCCTTAATCTGCTCTGCCTTCTCTAAAGCCTTCCTACTTCTCTTATTAGTCTTTATCTTTCCTTCCTTGCTCTTCGAACTTTCTCTGCCTGGCTCTTAAGTGATCTCCTCATATTGGCGCCTCACGCCGTTTTTGAAGATCTTCTCAACTTCACTAATAGGCTTGTCTTAGAGCAACAGGGTTCTGGCTCATCTTCTCTACAATGAATTCTATGATATAAGGTTAATAGAACCCTAATTTACTTTGAGTGTCTGGCTCTTCAGCCAAAGCTTCAGTTTTCATTTCCTCTTCAGAGGCCTTCTTTGCTTCCTCGATATCCTTTTTGGCTCCTATGAAAGAACTTTCTACTTTTTCGACTATCTTCTCCACTATAGCCTTTACAACTGCAACTTAATGATCGATGGCTATAATCTATTCAGAAGGAACTTCGGGCTCCTTTGCTTGATCAATAATATCCATATCAATAGCTTCTTATTTGTCTTACAAATTAAATTATACTTCATTGAACTTTTTGTCTAATATAAGGTCGATCTCATTCTACTCTTCATAAAGAAGCTACTCAGCACTATCTTTGGAGTTGAGTCTATACAAAACTCTTTGCCATCTGCCCTTAGTATTAAGCCTTCCAATTCTTCCTATAATCTGCTCTTCAGACCTTTTAGAGAAGACATCTGCGATTATGAGGTAAGAACCTCCGTTCTAGTTGATTTCATCATTCGTCTGAATGTCAGTCCCTCTTCCATGAGCTTCATTCAGCAAGTATATTCCATATTCCTTTTTCGCATTCTTCATTAAGTATCTGCCTTCAATCATGGATTCGATATTGGCGGCTTGCCCTCTGCTTAAACTTGTGAAGTCGTAGCCCGATCTCAAAAGGCCTATCTCTATCGCATTATAGTTAGTTGAAGCCACTATTAGAACTGGGGATTGGCTTAGCTGCTCTATTATAATTTCTTTGATCTTAGCCAAGTAATCACTCTAATTAGTGCTCACAAACACATCCGGGTATTGAGTCTTTTTATTTCCCTAGAGTTTATCAAGAGTGGGAAATACTACAGGTGTAGCTTGAAAAGCTAGCTTTAAACAGTTCTCTTCAGTAAAAAAGAGATTGCTTCCAGAAAATCCTATCACTTTATGAGCTTGCTGAAAGTACTCAAGAGAGTTAATTATAGTATCAACAGAGCCATCAAACATAATCCAATCGTACTCGTCCACTAATACGTAGCTTTGCTACCATACACTCACAGCCTTGCTGTTCTTTTGCATCTTCTTTAATTAGGGCTAAGTGTAGAAATAGATTGCCAGTATCTTTGGCAAAGAAGTTTAGATTGCAATTAAGCTACATTGCTTTAATGACTCTCTAGTATCGTTTGAAGTCTCTTTGCACTAAGTGCTCATTCTTGCTGAGTATAAAGACTGATCTTTAAGTTTTAAGAGCAATAAGGATTGCTAAAGCAATGCATATTAGGGTCTTCCCATTGCCAATACCAGAATGAATGAAGTGATTGCTGTTAAGGTTGTCACAGATATAGTTTAAACATAAGAACTGAGAGCAGTAGAATTTGAAGCCTAAATTTTACTCCAAAGTTTCTAATTCGGCACTTACTCTTAAGAGTTCCTCTGGAGACCTGCTATTGAATCTGGATGCTACTTGATTATATAAGTTCTCATTCTTGAATAGCTAAAGAAGGTCATTAACAGCCTTTTCAGAGAAGGCTTCCATAGTCCTTGGCAATTGCATTATTCTATCAAGGTCAGAGAAGTCACAGTTTAGACAGTTGTCAATAGTGTGAATGCTTAACTATACAATTTTTCTCGACTTGCGCATTCACAATCAACTACTATACTTTCCTGATTTGTTCAATCTTCCCTACCCACTATTGATCTCTGCTTTGCAGTCTTAAAGCAAGGCCTTTCATAAAATGCACCATTGAGACTTTGTCGATGACTTCTTGCTTTTATAAGAAGGTTGCCCTTGTTGAAGATATGTAGTCTTTTAAAGACTCTAAGTTAGGGGCAGAGCATAAGGCACATATTCTTACAAAGTACTCTGTATACTCTACAGGAATGTCTCTTATAAGGTTTAATCCACAGTCTTGCTTAAGCAAGATAATAAAAGGCACGTTCATTATAAAGAAGGAATTTGGTATTAGTTTGATGACCTAAGGGTCAATTGAAAAGTAGTGCCATGTTTAAGCCAAAAGCTGAATGATGCCTGGATTAGAGTCGTTTAGCTTCAAGACTATAGCAAGCTGCTTACTTAGACATGTTGCCTCAGTAATAAAGACCAAGTTGGCTAAGCCTATAGCTTGTCTAGCATTGGGTGACCTTATAAGTAAGAGAATTGCTTCTTATATTAAGTTCTCTTCTGGCTGATATTTTTCCCCTGTATAGTAACTGAGGGCAGCCTAGAAGATACGAGCCTTGGAGTCTTAGTCTAGCTTTTAGTTACTTGAGATCAACTCTGTAATTAAATAGAAGAGCCCTTGGTTCACTTAGGGTTCATTTGCCATTCAAAGTGCTAAAGGAACGAAAAGAGTGATTGGGTGTTGCGGGCCATTATATCTTGAAGGATCTGTTCCTTTTATTAATAATTTGATTATTTGAAACTTTCAAAGTGCTTGACCAACATCTCATGGCCAATGATTGAGCCATAGTTAATAAACAGCTAAGGTAAGGGTCTTGGAGCTTGCATTGATTCACTTGCTAAGCTCACAGTAGTCTGGAACTCACTCACTTTCATTTCCTCGTTTGAGAGGGAGTGGTTAAGATTTTCAGAGGCCAGTGACTTGGTATCACTGCTGTTCTTGGCTTTCTTGCTTTTGTTATTGTTTATAAACATTCTCACAACGTTCTAAAAATCCCATGTCTTTTAATAGCCTTTGAAATCCTCCTGCTACAACAGGAGACTCAAATCATAGTTGTTTAAATGTAGGAATTCCTTTGCTCTATTGATTTTGACGCTATCTTGGGCTCCCTTGTACTCAGCTTTAATGCCCTATACTTTGCCGCCCTCATCAATATTAGCCTTGGCTTCAAGATTTTCAAAAATTCGATCACCCTGCTCAAGAAGTTGAGCTAACTATTCATTTGAATTATCATTCCTTAACTCTAATATAGGTGCTTAGTAAAGGAAAAAAGCTTACCAGGGCTTCATTCTTCAATCTATAGGGGAGACCTCAGCAAGCTGATCCCGCTCTTGGGCTGGATTCATGGTATTTTTAAGTTTTGATTATAGTATTATATACTGGATTTTTAAATTTTATAGGTGGATTATTAAAAAATACCACTGGATTCTTCAAATTTACTATAAGAAAAACCTCTCTTCTTCCCTTATCCAGTGGATTTAAAGAGCTACAGCCCGCAAACCAGTTCAAATGCATTGCTTATGTTAATACCAACATATAAAGGTGAAAAAAGTAGGCTTGCAAG
Source organism: Oxytricha trifallax (assembly GCA_000711775.1). NCBI lineage: Eukaryota > Ciliophora > Spirotrichea > Sporadotrichida > Oxytrichidae > Oxytricha > Oxytricha trifallax. Next base: position 193 of record ARYC01000440.1, on the reverse strand, counting down.
AAATGGCGGAACCGCCATGGGTCTTTTGAGTGCTTTTCGAGTCTGGCCTCATTGAAAATTGGCTTTTTGGAAAAATCGAAAAATCCGAGGGCCTAATAGCGAAATCAACCCTACACTGTTCATAACGTACATATAACCAGTAGAAATGTGCAGTGAAAGTAGAATGGAAAGCAAAGGCATTCGTTTTCGAAAA
>ARYC01000439.1:0-146837 GCA_000711775.1 Oxytricha trifallax | reverse complement strand
TGTAAGCCAAAGAAAACCCACCTGTAAGCCAACGAAAACCCACCTGTAAGCCAAAGAAAACCCACCTGTAAGCCAAAGAAAACCCACCTGTAAGCCAAAGAAAACCCACCTGTAAGCCAAAGAAAACCCACCTGTAAGCCAAAGAAAACCCACCTGTAAGCCAAAGAAAACCCACCTGTAAGCCAAAGAAAACCCACCTGTAAGCCAAAGAAAACCCACCTGTAAGCCAACGAAAACCCACCTGTAAGCCAACGAAAACCCACCTGTAAGCCAACGAAAACCCACCTGTAAGCCAAAGAAAACCCACCTGTAAGCCAAAGAAAACCCACCTGTAAGCCAAAGAAAACCCACCTGCTAAGCCAAAGAAAACCCACCTGTAAGCCAAAGAAAACCCACCTGTAAGCCAAAGAAAACCCACCTGTAAGCCAAAGAAAACCCACCTGTAAGCCAAGAAAACCCACCTGTAAGCCAAAGAAAACCCACCTGTAAGCCAAAGAAAACCCACCTGTAAGCCAAAGAAAACCCACCTGTAAGCCAAAGAAAACCTACTACCTCTCTATAAAATACATAAATATATTGTTAATTTGGATTACTTTCATCCAAATCCTCTAGCCACAGAGGCACAGAAATTATTTTTTATATATTATTATTTAAGTTATTTATTTTACTTTTATAATTTTTTAAATTCTTTATCTTTTCTTATTTAAATTGATAGTGTTTCTTATCTAAAATTAGTTTTAAAATTATTATGATAATTAGTATATGTTATTATTTTCAAATTATTCTTTTAATATTAATTTTCATATTTTTTATTAAAATTAATTTTTGTCGAGTATTAAATTTCATATTTTTTATTAAAATTATTTTTTGTCGGGTTTTCTTATCAAAAATATTGGGTTTTCTTATCAAAATGGTAGGGTTTTAAGGGTTTTGGGTAATTTAATGAGTAAGTACTCATAAAATCTAAAATCTATTATCACATAATTATTTTCCATCATCTCATTTAATATTTTACTTGTATTATATTTCTTAATTATTATTTTTGATATATGTTTTTTATTCTATAAATTATAATAAGTCATAAACAAAAATCTGAACATATATTATTAATTTAATAATTTTTACTATTTTTTTAAAGTATTTATGTCGAGGATATAAACTTATTTTATATTTTTTTATCTTTAAATATTACTGAATTGTTTTCTGTAATCTCATACTTGTAGTCAGCGAAGCCTAACTATTTTTTCAAAGACCCACTTTTGATGATGTTTTTGGATGTTCCTAGTCAAGTGAAGCAACTTATTTTTCAATTTTTTCATTTTTTTTTCATTTTTGTGATGACTAGTCAAGTATCTCATGATGATGGTCAGTGAAGACAAAATATTTTTTCAATGACCCACTTTTTATGATGTTTTTGGAGGTTCCTAGTCAAGTGAAGCAACTTATTTTTCAATTTTTACAACTTTTTCGAATTTTGTTATGACTAGTCAAGAATATCGTGGTGATGGTCAGTGAAGACAAAAGATTTTTTCAATGACCCACTTTTTTTGATGTTTTTGGAGGTTCCTAGTCAAGTGAATCAACTTATTTTTTAATTTTTACAACTTTTTAAAATTTGGTGAGCAGGTGACAGGAATCTTATGGTAGTAGTCAGTGAAGTCAAAATATTTTTTCTATGACCCACTTCTGATGATGTTTTTGGAGGTTCCTAGTCGTGTGAAGCAACTTATTTTTAAATTTTTAGAACTTTTTTAAATTTTGTGATCAGGTGTCAGGAATCTCATGATAGTAGTCAGTGGAGTCATAATATTTTTTCTATGACCTACTTTCGCTAATGTTTTTGGTGGTTCCAATTTGAATGAAGCAACTTATTTTTCAAGTTTTGTGAATTTTTTAAATTTTGTGATGACTGGTGAGGAATCTCATGGTAGTAGTCAGTGAAGTAAAAATATTTTTTCAATGACCTACTTTTGATGATGTTTTTGGTGGTTCCAAGATGAGTGAAGCAAATTATTTTACAATTTTTAGAACTTTTTTAAATTTTGTGATGACTAGTTAAGAATCTCATGGTAGTAGTCAGTGAAGTCAAAATATTTTTTCTATGACCAACTTTTGATGATGTTTTTGGAGGTTCCAAGTCGATTGGAACAACTTATTTTTCAATTTTTTGACTTTTTAAAATTTTGTGATGACTTGTAAGGAATCTCATGGTGGTGGTCAGTGAAGCCATAATATTTTTTCAATGACCCACTTTTGAAGATGTTTTTGGAGTTTATATGTCGAGTGAAGCATTATATTTATTTATTTTTAGAACTTTACAAAATTTTGTTGCTAAGTGTCATGAATCTCATCTAGAATTTAGTGAAGGCAAAATATGATTTTTATTAAATAAATTATTCATCATTATTTGGATCTTTAAGGTCATGTAAAACAAATTATTTTTTGTTTCTTTAAATATATTATAATATAAACACTAATGTTATTAATATACATACATTATTAAGTATAAAATCATACATATACAAAAAGTATCATTAATAATCAGCAGAATAATTCCAAAAAAAATTCCTCGGGGCTCTGCCCCGTACCCCGGCAGGGTTCAACCCTTGCAACCCGTTGAAAGGGACATGCTGTCCCTTAAACCCTGGCTTCCGTCTATAAATTAGCGCATTAGTCATATAATAGTGAAATTAATAGGACTCATATGTAATAAATAGATAAATAAAAAGATTTTATATATAAAATGCTCTTTTATTGTTACATTATGTGTTTAATCAAAATGAGTTATATAAAAAATATGATAATACTAAAAGCAATACTAACACTAACATTAATTTTAGATATTATTACATTAAACTAGTTTTACCAAGATTTATCATTATTGTATATTTACTTTTAGGGTTTTGTCTTTCAAATAAACAAGTACAAATGAAAAGAGTAAATTACTTATAGTATATTTACATAATTTTGGTTTTTCTTTTGGGTTTTGGGAAAAGGGGTTTCTGGGTTATGTCAACAAAGAAAAAAAGTGGTAAACAATTCCAATTTTGTCGTTTGATAATGTTTAATCTTCATAAATATATTAGATTTTAAAAATTATAGTTAAATTATATTATATGAAGTGTAGTAATGCCATTAAAAAGTTAATTAATATTAATTATAGTCAATTATGCTGATGCCAAATTCAATTTTATGTTAATTATATTCAAATATGATGTATTCAAGGTCAAATTATGTAAATTAAAGTCAAATATGCTAATGCCAAAGTCAAATTGTGGTAAGCCATAGTCAAAATGTGGGAAGCCAATGTAATTTTATGTTAATTATATTCAAATATGATGTATTCAAGGTCAAAGTATGTAAATTAAAGTCAAATATGCTGATGCCAAAGTCAAATTGTGGTAATTATAGTTAAATATGGTGAAGACAAAGTCAAATTATGTTAATTATACTCAAATATGCTGATGCCAAGGTCAATTTATGTTAATTATAGTCAACTATGCTGATTCCAAAGTCAATTTATGTTAATTATAGTCAAATATGCTGATGCCAAGGTCAATTTATGTTAAATATAGTCAAATATGCTTATGACAAAGTCAATTTATGTTAATTATAGTCAAATATGCTGATGCCAAAGTCAAATTGTGGTAAGCCAATGTAAAAATGTGGGAAGCCAAAGTAATTTTATGTTAATAATAGTCAAATATGATGATTCCAAAGTCAATTTATGTTAATTATAGTCAAATATGGTGAAGACAAAGTCAAATTGTGGTAAGCCAAAGTCAAAATGTGGGAAGCCAAAGTAATTTTATGTTAATTATAGTCAAATATGATGTATTCCAAAGTCAATTTATGTTAATTATAGTCAAATATGGTGAAGCCAAAGTCAAATTGTGTTAGTTATAGTCAAATGTGGGAAGCCAAAGTCATTTTATGTTAATTATAGTCAAATATTGTGATTCAAGGTCAAATTATTTTAATTATAGTCTAATATGCTGATGCCAAAGTATATTTATGTTAATTATTGTCAAATATTGTGATGCCAAAGTCATTTTATGTTAATTATAGTCAAATATGCTGATGCCACAGTGAGATATAATGAAGCCAAAGTAAATTCTGTTAATTATAGTGAAATATGCTTAATCCATATTCAATTTATGTTAATTATAGTCAAATATGCTGATGCCAAAGTCAAATTATGTTAATTATAGTCAAATATGGTGATGCCAAAGTCAAATTATGTTAATTATAGTCAAATATGATGTATTCAAGGTCAAAGTATGTAAATTAAAGTCAAATATGCTGATGCCAAAGTATAATTATGTTAATTAAAGTCAAATATGATGAAGCCAAAGTCAAATTATGTTAATTATAGTCAAATATGCTGATGCCAAAGTCAAATATAATGAAGCCAAAGTAATATTCTGTTAATTATAGTCAAACATAAGAAAGCCAAAGTAAAATTATGTTAATTATACTAATTTTGAGGTAAGCCAAAAATAAATTATTGTTAACCAAAGTCAAATTTTGGTAAACCAAAGTGAAATTAAGTTTAATAAATAAAACTATATATAAAAATTATATAATAAATTTTATCATTACATAGTCATGTACTCCAAAAAATTTAGTTTTTTTTATTAGAGGTCTATCGTACCTACTTTTGAGGTTCACATATTCATTAGTATAGAAAAACTAACCAAATAAGGTTTAAATGAAAAAATCATCATGAAAAATCCACACGCGTTTTAGGCCGTTATTTCATGCCCCAAAACCCCATTTAAAGTATATATCAAAACCCCAAAGCCAAAAGCCAAAAACATGAGGGTTTTCATTGGGTTTTCATAAATATTCATTGGGTTTTCATTAATATTCATTAGGTTTTCATAAATATTCATTGGTTTTTCATAAATATTTATTGGGTTTTCATTGAGTTTTAATTGGGTTTTCATTGGGTTTTCACCTGGGTTTTCATCTGGGTTTTTGGGTTTTCTTATATAAAAAGAAGAATTTACTATATAAAATTAAATCCGTTTTTTTTGGCTTTCCTTTGGGTTTTGGGACCCCCTTGTCTCTGGGTGATCTGATAAAAAAAAAAATTACTATAAAAATTGAACCCAACGTTTATATAAAAAAAACGAAAAAAAATTTTATTATCTAAAAACATTATTTACATAAACCAAATATTTTTTTCATTTTGGCATAACTTTTTTTTGAAAAACACGGGTTGGATCGAAGATCTGCCGGGTACGGGAGAATGGTGAGAAGGGGTAGGGGGGGAGTGTGGGGGAAACCTTTTTCTTTTTTTTTTTTTTTAGAAGTCTGAGGAACGAGGTACTTCTTTTTTTTTTCTTTTTTTCTTTTTTTTCCGCAATCCATATTTTACGATCTGACTACTCCCGAGACCTAAAAATTTTTGCCTCGGCCTGGGTACCCTAGATTTCGATTTTCATTATGTTTTTGGACCTTTTTTCTCTGGAAGATCCTCCTGACCGTATTTTTTATTTTTTTTTTATTTTCTTTTCTAACTTATCTTCTCCGTAAAATTCTCTTCTTTTTTAGGTACTTTCTCGGGTAGGTCACAGTATTACTTTTTTTTTTTTTTTATTTTAAACTTTTTTAGATTTTTTTTTCTGAAAATTATTTTTTGAAAATCGGTATGGCAAAATTGGATTTTTTTTTTTTTTTTTTTTTTTTTTTTTTCATCGTTTTTGGCCATTTTTTTCTTTTTTTTTTTTTTTTTTTTTTTTTTTTTTTTTTTTTTTTTTTTTTTTTTTTTTTTTTTTTTTTTTTATTTTTTTTTTCAACACCCTTTTCTTAATTGGAAACCCTTTTAAAGCCAAAGTTTCACAATTTCTTTTCCTTTTTTTAATTCCCTTTTTTATTTATTATTCTTACACTCAATCTGCTCGAAGAAAACAAACCGCCCTGTACTCTAAACGCCGCATCAAACCCACCTGTAAGCCAAAGAAAACCCACCTGTAAGCCAAAGAAAACCCACCTGTAAGCCAAAGAAAACCCTTCTGTAAGCCAAAGAAAACCCACCTGTAAGCCAAAGAAAACCCACCAGTAAGCCAAAGAAAACCCACCTGTAAGCCAAAGAAAACCCACCTGTAAGCCAAAGAAAACCCACTACTCACTTTCTTGGCAATTTAATTCTCATTTTTTTATCAAGTATCCTATATTTAATCAATCATATTTATTATTTTTATTTATGATACACATTTAAAATCTAGTCTTTTTTAATTTTTTATCATCGTTTTATTATAAATAACTTTATTGCTTTATCTTTTTTTTCTGATGTTTTATTTCCTTTTTAATACTCAATAATTATTTTAATTTTTCTAAATAATTATTATATGTCAGAATATTTTATTACATTTTTTTATACTATAAAAAAAAATTATTATAGGATTATAATAGTTCTATTTTTGTTCACAATTTTATTACGTTTATAACTTGTTGTTTTTCAGCTCTCATACTCATTTAGATATAAAATTTCATTTCTTTTGATTCTTTTTTTATCTTATTTTTTTTAAAATCTGAGAAACAACTCCATCTTTTTACTAAATATATATTTCTTTAACTATGCTAGAAGCTTATTTATGCATATCTATTTTAATATTTATCATTAATAAGCCCCAAAACCCTTATTTAGATTAATTGAGTTTCTTTATTGATAATAGGTTGCAATTAACGCATACTTTATAAGGGTTATAATAGGGTTTTGGGGTTTATTGTTTAAATATTAGCAGTATAAGCAAATATATGAAGCAATTTTTCTAAATTTTTTGCACATACATAAGCTTATAGTCATGTGGTAATTCTCTAAAAATTATATTTCTAAGTTGATATTGTATTGTTTCTATTGTAGATTAATTATCTAAACTAGGCTTGATGATGTTTGAGTATGCGAGCTCTCTTAGGCATCTCTTAATCTTTTTTTTTTAATAAATATTGCTTGATTCTTTACTTAGAATCTCTCTCACTTTTGCAGCTGAAGTAATTGTTTCTAGGCGTATCGCCCTCTAAAATTATTACTGCTAGAGCCCAGATATCCTATAAGTGTCTCCATCTCTCATATCTTCACTCTCTGGGAAATATCCAAAAGTTCCTTATGCATTACCTAATGCAGAGGCTTGCACTCTTTGATCTCTGTTGAAATCAATGATATAGACTCTAAGAGGTTGAAAGTTCATTATGATGTTTTCTTATTTTAAATCTCTATGAACATAACCAAGCTCTTCAATGCCCTCATATTTTTTCTGCACGATTTAGCCAATTTATCTTTGGCATCTATAATCAGATTAAAATTCTCTGTAAGTACTTTCAAAAGGAGATGAACGTCTAAATGCTACATGTTCTTTTCCAAGTAATATGACATCTAACTATATAATATGCTTGCACTCTATATAATTTTGTCTGTTATAGAGCATAATACTCATTAGGAATTCCATTTAGAACATGTCATCAGCAAGAAAGTAATTGAAAGGATAAATTTTGTAACCATTAGTCATCTGTAATTATTCTCCTTCTCTATTTTATCCTCTATAGTGAGGTAGCTTTTAAGACAAGAATCTAAGTCAATAATTTTCAAGACAGTAATCTTTATAGCCTCGAATTTTACCATAATTTTATTGATTTCCGAGACTGGGAGGTTCTTGACAGCTTTCTTTATTTTGACTTACTTCTTTACCTCAACCCTAAGAGACAAGGAAGCATTTATTGACCTTCTTTTTAATGGAATCTTTTACCTGTAGGATCATGATTAAACACAAATCTTTGATTGTAATTTTTTTTAAGTGCACTTTAAGATCTCTTATATGAGAATAAGGCTTCTCACAGAACTCACAGACATACTTACCATCTTTCTTTTATTGCTTGAGATATAACCTTGGCATATCATTGTGTATATCTCTCAAGTGTCTCTTGTAAGTTTACTTATAGAGGAAAACTTTATTGCATTCTTTGCATGAATATTCAACTTTAGCTGGTATTTATTAATGCTCCATTGAGGGTTGTTTAAACTCCTCCTCAATTTGCACAGCTTCTTTGATAATCTCCTGCTTGACTTATATGGTAAAAATTGTCATAAGTAGGCTCCCATTAAGTACAAGCGTCTCTGGTCTCTAATTTTTTGGTTGTTGGAATGACAATTTTAATTAACTTTACTCAAGTAATGGCGCTCCTTTCAAAAGGTTAGCGCTCATTTTAGTTTACTGATATATTTTATTAAAATAATGATGAATCTACCTAGATATACTATAATAGTATGATATAAGATATTCTGGTAAACTCTTTGCTGAGATGTAAGTAAATTAAATCAGCATAAAAGGCTGCAAGTTGACATATTTTATGAGTATATTTTATATTTTAATAAATTAAAAAGCTCCCAAAGAGGTTTTGTTTCTGTAGGATATCCTCCAAATCAAGTTCGAACTTAATTTAAAGGTAAAGTTCTTAAATTTTTTTAATTTAATATGCTCCTAATTAAGTTTAAACTTAAAATTTAACTCCTAAAAAAGTTCGAACTTTATTTGGTGGTCCTAAAATAATTAATAATTATTAGGAGCAAATTTATAAAGAAAGCTTTATACAAATGAAATCATTCTGCGAAACTTTGAATAGGTTTTTCAATGTTTCTCCGCATATCTTTTCAAGGCTAACTTCTAGTAGGTCCTCCTTATTTAGTAATAAGATCTTAATATACTTAGAATGGATATCAATGATTTTAAATTTCATTTCCATTTATAGAAAGAGGAAGCAAGATAGAGTCTATGAATGATGCAATGAAGATAATCTAATCTTAAGATTTAATAGGAAGATTTTGAAGTAAAGAGGACCTCTATAGTTATTTGGTTTAGCAAGGGGCTTTTAAATAATTTTAATATATTTACCATAGTTGGATATTACTTAGAAGGTAACTAAAATTTTATTCTTACAAGCCTTACTAATTGAAGAGAAAAAAGCTTTTAAGTCTAACGAAATTAGGATGATCGAAATTCCTAACTACCCTTAAATATTAATGACAAACTATATGATGATGCTATGAGTGATCAAGATGTTACTCTCTACCTTTAATCAAAGCTAAAACTCTCCAATAAGTTACCAGAGAGAAACTATTTCTTTGGCGTTTTTGGAACTTTAAAGCCAGAGTACTTATATTAAGTAATTTAGGAAGCTCACAAGAAACGCTATAGAATCTCTCCTGAAGAAAAAGAGAAGCAGGGAGTTAAAATCTGCAAAACCTGGCTCTAGGAATTGCAGAAGCATCCATTCATCTCAAGTAAGCTTAGACTTCTAAATTTATAGAAAAACCTGGAATTGCTATTAACTTGATGATAGAGCGCATCAAATTAAACAGAGAAAGAAAGTCTTAAGTAAAGCATGGACTGAGTAAAAGTATCTTCAAAGATTTATTAAAACAAGATGAGGTGAACATAGATGCAGGAGCTGGCACAAAGAGAAGAAACATGGGTCTCAGCAAGCAATAAGAGGATGAAAAGAATGAGAAGCCAAATCCCTTTACGGGTTAGTTTAAAATGTGAACTTATTCATTCGTTTAAATCTAGAACTTATTTATAAACAAAAAATCTCCCTTCTCTAGCACATACTTTTGCTTTATCATTGCTTACTATTTTAGTTGCACTCTTAATAAAATCTACTGTATCTATCTTCAAGTCGTGCATCAAGGGACAGAGTAGAAGTTTCTTGTAGAGGCCTTTCAATAACCCCCAATATTATTCAATTCCATTTTACTGAGGACTGTAGGGAACATTAAATACAGGTTTTATGTTTAATCTTTCATATTTCTTCCTTGAGTCTTTAGTTTTATTGACTGATAAATTTTATACAAACAGAATGATCTCTTAGTCAGTGTACTTATATCTGAGCTATTGTAGGAAAAATAAATATTACTCGTCTATATTGAGCGAGAGTGGATAACAAACATCTCTAGCTCATTATCCTCAATGATTTTACCGAGAATAGCATGAGCTTAAACCTTAACCTTTTAGTCATTAACTTCTATATTGCTAAACCTCTTGTACCTAGACCTTGATGTGAAAGTATTAAAGGTGAATACTGCCTAATCAGCGTGTATGAACTTTATATTATCAACTTAAGACCTCTGCATTTAATCGAATAAATAATTTAAATTATCCTTATAAAATGGAGAATTAAAGCCAATCACTCTTTTTATGCGATTGACTATCTTGTAAGATATTCCATTATTTTTATATATGATAGCTATGGATTAAGTAGAGATATGAAGCTTAGGAAATTCGGTATGAAACATCACAGCTCTCTAGGCCAGAGAGAAAAGAGCCCAGTATTTAAGAGTATTATCATTAAAAACATAATCGGAATGATGCTGCTAAAATTTTAAGGGTCTCTTTGTCTTAGAATTAAGATATCATCTTTTTAAATTCAAGGCTAATAGACAGTGAGACCTAACAGTAGCGGGAGTTATATGAAAGAGCCTTTCTTTAGAAATCTAGTTAAGAATAGGTTTGAGTTGATCACTCACTGCAATCATCATATCCATAACGCAACTTAAATAATATATCTTTATACTCACTATCATAAACTCACCCCAAATCTCGCATATATTTACTTAAATTTCTGATATTTAAACTATAAACCCCAAAACCCTATTAAAACCTTAATAAAGTATGCTTTAATTGCATCCTTTTATCAATAAAAAACTTAATCAAACTACTGAAAGAGTTTTGGGGTTTTGGTTCTTCAGCATTTAACCATTTGATTAAACTTCATCGACTAGCTCTTATTGCGATTAACAACAGTATCCCTCTACCTACCCACGATAAGACTTAATGTAGTACAAAGCACTATTAACCTATTTTATAACTAAATATTGAATATTATTGATAAAATAGATAAAATTAGGAATTTCTAGAAATACAAATACATTTTTATAATACTAGTAATTACAACTGGCACTGATTAGATCAGCTATTAATTATAATTTGATTTAGTGCACTTTTAATTTTAAATATCTTTAATAATTATAACCAAATTGTACAAATTGTACGATTGTACAGATCTACTAATTAGTTTTTTTTTTTTAAATTAAGGCGTACCTATTAAATTGTACAATTGTACGATTGTACAATTTTAGATTTAGTTTTTTTTAAAATCAGATTGTACAAAAGTGTGAGGAGAGTGATTAGGTTGAATATTATTAATTAATTACAATTAAAATGATTATTCAAATGGGAGAACAAAAATGGTTTTAAAAATGAATAAGAAAATCTCAGAAGCAAACATAAAATATATGGAGATGAAGCAGCAACTGAAATAAAAATCATAGTAAAAATCAAATGAGAGGCAGATAATTGTATTCGCCATCAAGACTGAAGAAGAAAGACAAATGCATTCTCAAGTTGAAGAAGCAGTATCTAAGAAAACATCGAGGTTTAGCCACGCGCTCATATTCCGCAGTACAACTGATGACAACATAGTATAGCAGTACCTCTCTATTCACGTGAAGCAAAATGGCATTGGACTTACAAAAAACTATTTTAGCAAGCAAGACTATTTAGGATACAAAGCACTAAAAAGTCTACCATTATCCTTTACCTAAATTGGATAAGTGATGCTCAAGAAACTATACGAGATGAATGGAAGCCTTACACTAGACTGTGGGGATATGTAGAATTTCTAAGAATTTCTCGCATTTGCAAAGGTTCAGACTAAAAGCGAAGAAATCAAAAGTTAATCATCAAGGAGTTCTTCGCAATCACAACGAAGGATTTCAGACCAATACAAAGAGTTAGTAAGATCATAATAGGTTAGCACTGTGGAGGATATGTACAGAATGTATCAGGACGATAGCGAGATGTGCGATCAAATAGTCAAGAATCACAAGCTGCTTTTTACATACCAGGGCTACGAATAGAAATTGCAGTCGAAAACAGAGCCACAGCAAACAAAGTTCCAGTCACTATATAGTTTCCTTCAACGATTCGATACCTAATCACAAAATTTTATAAGACTTGACTAAAGCTAGCTAATGAAAATGCTGTACTTCGATGTCGTAGACAAGCTCTACAGAGTTATCTTTAGGAAATGCCCTGACAAAGTGAACGTTATTTGGTTCTTCGGGGAGCCTAATACGGGAAAGACTACTCTTGCAAAACACATCAGAAAGATCTTTATCACCGAAGATTTCAGAATACTCAATAGATCTTTCTGTATGGACTCGAGTACTTCTCAGCAGTAACCATAGCTGGTTGTAATCGACGAAATAAAGAGGGACATTTTCTATGATATCGACAAAATTGACGACTTAAAAAGATTCTTTGAGGGGGAAGGCTTCCCTGTGAACCTAAAATAAAAAGCACCTGTTGTGAGATTCTAGAAGTGCCAGAAACTTGCTATTTCAAATCAGTTCCCCTTTAGCCAGATGAGCAGCTTAGACAAGAAATCCTTCGAGACAAGAATGTTGACAGCAGAGTTCACAGAAGAAATGATGAGAGAAGATGAGAAGTTCCCTTTCGGTGAGGTTGAGCTCGCATTGTACTTCCGGCAGAGATTGATCAATGATGGGGACGCAGAGTTGATGCTTGATGAGGAGACAGTGATAGATAGCACATAAGTGGGGGCAAACGACATTCAGCCTAAAAAGAAGAAATGATCAAGTCATTGAAGAAAAAATGTACATTTTCATCTTGCTCATTATTACTGTAATTAATTAATAATATTCAACCTAATCACTCTCCTCACACTTTTGTACAATCTGATTTTTAAAAAAACTAAATCTAAAATTGTACAATCGTACAATTGTACAATTTAATAGGTACGCCTTAATTTAAAAAAAAAAACTAATTAGTAGATCTGTACAATCGTACAATTTGTACAATTTGGTTATAATTATTAAAGATATTTAAAATTAAAAGTGCACTAAATCAAATTATAATTAATAGCTGATCTAATCAGTGCCAGTTGTAATTACTAGTATTATAAAAATGTATTTGTATTTCTAGAATTTCCTAATTTTATCTATTTTATCAATATTAGAATAATTGATTTACCTTATTAAGGAATTAACTGTATACATTTTTTTAATTTAATTTACATATTCTTCTTATTTAAATTAAATTTATATTCATAATAGAAAATCTTGCGAAAGTTAATGTCATAATTAAATATTATAATATTATTTTAATTTGATCTAAATTTTATAAATTCATTATTACCCATTTTATTTTTCTTTATAGTCTGAATCATATCCTTTAAATATAATTTTTTATTTATAATTTAAATTTTAACTTTAAAGGGAGATACAGTTGTGGAATTTAATCCCTTAAATAATATAGATATGTAGATTTTTTAAATTAATACTTTATTTATTGTAATATTATAAATATTTAATGTAAGTTATTTATTTTAAATTCAGCTGTCTTAAAAGGATCGATTGGTAATTAATAAGGGGAGAAAGTTACAACAAAAATTTCTTGCACCTTCGGTAATTTCCTGCCCCCAACATTCAAATTTATATTATTTGGCTATAATAATATAAGAAATTATAAATGCAAATTTCAATTTCAATTACCATATATAAAAAACTATTTATAATATATTAAATTTTCAAGTTTTATATTTATTCTTTGTCTAATTATATATTCAAAACATTTTTTAACTAATTATTTTTATAAATAATTAATGTATTTTCATTGATATTTAAAATCTTGATCAAAGTAGAAAAGATATTGGATGCTAGGTTATAAATAATTTTATCTATACTTGTGAAATAAATTTTGAGAAGTTTATACATATTATATATTTTTATGCATGGGCAGGAAACATCCGGGTGTGATAAGAAAAGACCTTTTTGGGTCTGGAAACTTTCAAGCCTATTATTAATTTTGCACTAAAAATCGATTATTATAAAAATTTATTATTAAAAAAATCATAATTTTAGATTAAAATTAGAGTTTCAAATAAATTTATATAAGATGATCAATAGTATATTAATTAAGATTGATTTAAACTGTATAAGGGTTTTTAATATATCTTGACTTTCTTAAGATTATTTTAGATTTTTCTATTCTTTTTGGCTAATTATATTTCTTGCATTTAATTTTCAGAACTCAATAGTTCTCTTTAAGAGCTGAAAAATTCGATTATACTTAGTTCTTTTTGTTGTTAACCAAAATAATTATCTTCATTTTAAACAGGTTTTAATTTTTATAGCGAATCCTTCTCAATAGCCTTTCGAAAAATTTTTAAATTTCTTATGCAAGTGATCCTTTTTAGTTTTTACATGTGGGTTTCTATTATTATCTTACTGAATATTATATATTTTTATATAATTTAAATTGAAGGAGTATATCCAAAGACTTAGGAAAAAGAGGTTGTATGATAATATCATAAAGAATAGAAACATCAAGAATGTCTCATTATTAATAGGATGTAATTATTTTTTTAAAAAAAGTTATATACTTATTTTCATCTAATGTTATTAAAAAATATGGGGAGAAGGGGAAGTTTCCTGCCCCCAAGAGGGTAGTTTCCTGGCCCATATAAAAAATGCATTTTTATAAATTTGTTAGAATCTTAATCATTATCTTCAAGCAAACTATATTTATTTATTTAAACATCCATTAACTCTCATATATTGAGAAATTTTACAATATTTCATGAAAGTTACATCGATTCCCCCTCAAAAATATTATAGTATCAATATTTTAGATTTCATCTTCTAAAAAGAACAATCCTCCAAACAATTATATTTATTAGTTTAAATTTATATTTTATTTAATGTAAAGATCTGTAATGGTTGTTATAAAAATATATCTTACAGAAGCAAATGTAGAATGATATTCAATAGTATTCATTTTAGAGTCGATATAAGGTGAAAATCTGTTGCACAATTAGTTATTTACAAAAAGAACTAACAATCCAAGATAGCCCTAGTTTGATAAATTAATAATAAAATCCTTACTCTAAATTATGCCTTCTAGGTAGCAAGAATTGTTGAGCACATAATAAACAGAAGTTTTCTTAAATTAGCAACGATGAGCTCCCAGTAAAAAAATAATAAAAATAATATTTCTATTAATTTAGTAGAAGACTTCATTTCTCAAACCAATATAATACAAACCATAAATTTTAAGAATCCTTTTATCTTCAAGATTATTATTTTATAATTAAGTTTCGAAGATTTTTCCTTGCTCCATGTATTTTCTTTATAAGTAGGATTGGTACTAATAAAGTCCAGACAAAAATAAATGGTAGACCAATTTTATAATTAATCGTATATAATAAACTATGTTGAAAACTTTAAACACTATGTTTTTAAAAAAATCTTTAGAAAGAAAACTTTTATAAAATAGGAGCAATATAAGTGAATTTATTTTATATTTAAAGAAAAAAAATGAAATAAATTTATTATTTTAATAGAAATTTTAGTGTCAATATTATTTAATAGGAGTATTTTAATATTATAATAAATAATGAGACGATTCAATTAAATTCCCAGGAAACTTTGTTAATATAATAATTAACTATAATAAATGTTAAATTGATATGATCAGCTTATTGTGATGATCTTTCCAGCAAATAATATCCATATCTCTCTTTAAATAGGAAATACTGTAATCTAGTTTATAGCAGTCAAATAAACTATAATCATATTAATATTATTTAAATAAAGAAAACATCATAGTGATTATTTGGGGGTAGCACAAATAATTAACAATCATTGCTGTAATTTCTATTTTTTCCATTAAAGAGAAATTTATATATATTTATATATGCAATAGAAGTTTTAGGGTATTCTTTTATTAAAAAATTTCTGTTTAATAATAAATAACTAATTTATATTACTATAAAACTCTATTAATTTTGTATATAAAAATCGTATAAATATAATTATTTATTTAATCAAGCAAATGAATTGATAATTGCTAAATATTTTTACTAATTTTTTATTGAATCTAATTATGAAATATATTTAGAATTACTTTAAAAGTAGATGAAAATATATTATTTTTTCATAATTTTTAATATATATTTATATTAAAACAGTTATTAAAAGATAAAACTAATGTAAATAAATGCATTGATATATCAACATTCAAATATTATATATTTTAATCAAAATAAGCGTAGTTAACTATAATAATAAATCAGATTAATATATCCTTGTTTAATACTCAATCAAACCATCCATTTTTATTATGAACTACTTGATAGTTAATGTTCTCGTAAATCTTTTGTTACCAGATGATTAAACTCAGAAAATTCACGGCCTGCCATTTTACTTCTTTCCTAATCTAAAGCACCCCTTGTGGTAATAATGCTCTCAAAGACTCTTTTTCTTTTTTAGTGTAGGTATTTAATAATATATGGTAAATCTATTCAAAAGATTGCCACCTTTCACGATATAGTCTTTGTCCTTTCTATGTCATTAGCACAATAAACCGACTAGTGTTAAAAAAGTAATAAACTTATCTTTGGCTTTATGGTTCTAGTAGTCTACTGTTGAAGGATAAGAAACCAAGCTTTCATCTTGGTCACTATACCGAGAAAATAAGAAATTTCTAATTCACTGATTTGTTCCTTATAAGATGGCTCTAACATTTTCCTCCTCTCAATTAGGTTAGTTTCAGTTGCCATATTCTATCTTTTACTTTCTTATTTATTGATAATCCAAAGTTAAAATTAAAATTTTAAAAATGAAACTTAGAATTATCCAGTTATAGAAATAGTATATCATTTTATAAATATATCTATATTCTTAATTTAAAAAAATAATATATATTTCCCCTATTTAGTTTTTATCTTTTCTCATAATTGTTATTTTGATTATAGTCCAAATAAATGTTCCAATTAATGAGAGAATGACTGGAAGCATCCCATATAAAATCAATTTGAGCTCATTTTAAGATACGCTTTGATACCCAAGTTAAAGATATATGCAATCAAAAGACAACAGGGTTTCCTAAGAACTTGAGGCATATGAGAAATATGTTAACATATCCTCTACATTAAATCCTCTTAACACATTTATAATATTATAAAAATAATTATCTATAACATTGATTGGTTTATGAGTTTAATATTTATATTATATTTTTAAAAGTTGTGCTCTATTATAAAATATAAAAAATTTGATGTATAAAATTATAGATATTCGATACTATTGACATTATTTTCACTTAAGCTCTTATTAAATTTATTTTTATTTTATAATTACAATTTGAGGTGTTTTAATGCTAAAATCCTTTTTAATTTTACTTTAATCCTAAAAAATTATTATAAATTAAAATGAATATCTTTTAATCTTACTGTCAATAAATATAATCTGCGTCTATGAATATTTGAATTTCTAAAATAAGATATAAGTTCTTTTTATAAAATTTATTTAATTAAATTCCGTATTTTATTTTCACTGGTGTAAATCTTTCTTTTTTTCTTCAATATCCTTTCTTTCGATTGATCAAAAGAGGTTTTCCATGAATTTATTCTCAATAATAATTTAATTTTTAAATTCTTGAAATTTTAATAGAAATATGAGTTTTTATTCTATGGCCATCTTAAATTAAATTACTTTGCCAACAAAACTGCTTAAATGTAGTTTGTCATAATTCTTATCATTACTGCTTGCGGATTGTTTCTCTTTGGGTTTTATATCAATGAACTAAATATACTTTAAAATATCAACACTTACTAAGACAGATACGATATATATATGAGCAATAAAAAGGAAATAAGATTATTTAATTAAATTAAATTCAAAAGAAAGCTAGGAACTAAATTGTTAACGACTTGCATTTATAAATATTATATAATCATGTTTCACATTTAGAACAATCAAAACCCCAAATCTTATTAATTAGTTCAAACATATATAGAATTTATCGAATATAGATTCACTTATAATTGCATAAAATATCTGTTTAATACATTAGAGAGCAATAAGGTATTCATTTTCTAACAATTTTTAAATAGCAATTATATTATGCGAAATAGGATGAGTAAGTAACATCATTTATTTTGTCTAATAAATAACAATAAATTATATGAGTGATTAAAGATAAAGTATATTTTATTAATAAAGTTTAATAATTTAAAGTGGGATTTTATTGAAATTTATTTGAAATACTTCAAAGGCTCTAATAATTTATAAATTCAGTAAATGCAATATTTGTTTTTACTAAGTTAAACATGCATTTGATAATGATCTTGGTAAGAAGTAAAATAATTATGCATAAATATAATTTAATTTTTTATTGAATAAAATTAATTTAATGAATTAAAATCAAATTAATGGAAGTTATATAGTCAAGTTTGAATTTTATGCTTTTTATATTATCCTAATTTTAATAATAAAATTAAAAAATTTATTGTGGTTGACTTTTATTTATATTTAAAAAATTTCAATATTTTATAAAAAAGATTATCAAAATAAATAAAAGTAACTGATTATTAAAAATCTTAGTAAATAAATTCCATATTATTAACAAAAAATACTCAACCTTTTACGATAAGTTTTAAATATTAAATATATACTTTGATTTATATATTTAAATGTTAATTATAGGAAATTAGTATAATATTTTGCGTTTTGTTTTGTTTGAATCTCCTAGTCCCGTGGAGCCATAAATAGTGATATTTATTAATTAAATGGACATAATAAATAGTATCATTTGATACTCCAGTGCATTTTGAGCAAAGAAGACCTTGGTAACCCTCAGAGCACTAAGATTCTATTCCACCTCTACATAAGTTTAAATAATTAATGATTACAAGCATGCTTATTTGTTGAGGCATTTGAAGGCTTAAATTGATTAGTTAAATGATCTCCAATATCCTGGGTCAACTATTGTCATATCTCCTCCTTAACATTAAAATAACTCGTATAAATTAGCTGTTATTTATTTTAGAAAATTATTAAAATTTTAAACTATTTAGTCTTGTTAAATAATAATATTAGATTTTTAAATTTTTACTTTTAATTTCAATGATCATTACTTTGATAAAAAAAATAAATCTTGATAAAATACAATATAAGTAATTTAAGAGACCTATTTGTGGCGAAGGTTTTACCTAACATTTAAGAATATCATTTTTTTAAATTAAATCTACTGACATACTTAATTTAAGCAATATATTTTATTAAAGAAAAGGAGGACATGATTTGCATTAAGTTTATTTTGCGCCAAATGAATATATTCCTTTTTAACATGTATGGCACTAATTATTCAGATTTACTTCTCCTGATTAACAGTCTCTGAATTCAATGCTTACTTCGAGTTCTAAATCAAATTATACATTTTCAAAGAAACTTACAAGATTGTATTTCCTTTGTGAATGAGACCATAGAAGTATGGGGGGGCGATATCTAAACCTAAGCTGCAGTATCTGAACCTAATTTATTTTATTATAGGTAAAATATGTTTCCATACATTCTTCTCGTCAATTAAGGGTCTGAGAACACGAATAAACATCTTATGATAACGAGGGATCACTCTAAAGGGTAGAAAAAGTTACAAAGAGTATCTGTTTTATTGTAAAATTTTACATTATTTTTATCTTTTTTTCACATGTTTTTTTATTCAGTTTCTTTATTTTAAATTATAGAACATACACGAGTCGTTGTAAATAACATCAATCAAGATAATGAAATTCTATCTGTACTAATTTTCAAGCATAAATGCAATGAGAAAGTATATAACTCATAGCAAGATATGTTATTTACAACGACTCGTGTATGTTCTATAATTTAAAATAAAGAAACTGAATAAAAAAACATGCGAAAAAAAGATAAAAATAATGTAAAATTTTACAATAAAACAGATACTCTTTGTAACTTTTTCTACGCTTTAGAGTGATCCCTCGTTATCATAAGATGTTTATTCGTGTTCTCAGACCCTTAATTGACTAGAAGCATGTATGGAAACATATTTAACCTATAATAAAATACATTAGGTTCAGATACTGCAGCTTAGGTTCAGATATCGCCCCCCCCCCCCCGAATATCAATACTCTCTGTAGAAAAATATATCTTTGACAAATAACTTGGCTTACCAACAAAGTTTAATTCGTCAAATTAAAACTAAATTATAATTTATTGATATAATTTATTTAAAATTTTGGACCTTCTATCCAGATTGTTGGTGGATTCACCAATTCTATAGGGGTAGGGGTTCGTAACCATGATTTGCATATTTTTTATACCTGGTAAAAAACATGGAATATCCCTGGCTTGTCTGTCTGTACTTTATAAAAGTATGGGATACTCATCCAAAGTTAGTATGACTTAAAATATCAGTTTTTCATGACTCTGCTTTGAAATCCGAAGTTTGTCTGCATGAATGAAAGAACATGAGTTTTGGATGAAAATCAAGTTTTAAGTGACCGGATAAGAAATTAAGTAGTAGGGAGAAAGGTGCTTTCAGCATTATTTTCCCTTTAACATTAATCTCCTAATATCTTAACTAACTTCTATAATAAATTTATAATTCTATAAATATAAATCATCATTCAAATTTATTAGAATGGATATATTTTATCAATTTAATATTAAATCAAATAATATTAATTTGATTAAATATTTTTACAAAAATAATTTAATAAACATTAATTTCATTTATTTAAAAGTTATTAAATGTACTTTTTAATATTGTGACTTATAAATATTAGCTGTTATTAATTAAAAACAAATATGTGTCTATATATATAATTAAAATTAGAAAAAGTTTTTAAGATTTTAATGTATAAATTCCCTTTTATGCTGCCACTTTTGTATTTCCAGAAATTGAAATTGCTAAGTCATTTATATAAATCTATTATATTTTAATATTGTTAAATAGAATAAACATTCTATTAAAAATAGGATTTGATTGCAAAACTTAAATGATTTATTATTAAATTTATAATGTATATGCTAGATTAGATAAATTAAACATAATAAATCAAAAATATTTTGATTTAAAAATTAAACATTAAATTTCAAGTAAAATTCTGACTCCTCTTCATTTTTATTAAGTAATACGCTAAATTACATTAATTCCTTTTCAATAATTATATTAAACTAGAAATTATCATGATTTTTTATTTAATTAATTTCTTATGATAATTTGAGAATATCTGAGCAATGCTTTCTGAGTCCTTTGAAATAAGCTGATCATTTAAAATCTAAATAAATTTAAATTTTAGTCGAAGAGACCAATTAAGATATAGTTCTCTATATTTTGGCCACTCACCAAAGAATGTAAAAATTCCTTGTCAGTGTTTAATATTTTTAATTTGGTTGGATAAGAAGCGTAGTCTTTTCCATAAGGAGCCTCATTTTCAGAATAGGATTGACTTATTAAATTTATTGGCTAATTTAGTTCGTATTAAATTCCTCCTCCTGAAACTAAAGCCTTGCTCTTTGTAAAAGTAAATAAAAGATTATAAAAGAGTTATCAGTTAAGTTTGAATTACAGTCTATAGAAATTTAATATTTTTGAATTCATACAAGCAGCTGTGATATCACATGCTATGTAAATTTAATAATTATCAATAAATTGAGCCTCCACTCGAACTAGCATAATTGCTCATAAATTTTGTGCTTTTAATGCTTAGTTACTAATTTGAAACATACACTGCTCCTCCATTTCCATTAGCTGAGAGATTAATATTTGTAAATACTAAAGCATTTTTTTAATAAAATTAATTGATTTATTAGTGCCATTCTCATCTGTTTAGAACAAAAGGAAAATTTATTAACATATAATTTATAATGATATAACATTTGCAAATTTTATAATATGTTTTTTTATTAAAAAAATTTATCTAAGAAATTATCAAAGGCCAAAATTTAAGTGAATTTTAATTTTTATTAATTATGTTAAAACTCCTTTTTATTAAAATAAATTTTTCCAATTTTTAAAATATAAATAAAAATAATCTATTAATTCAGCTTTTCTAAAAGGTTTCTGAATTAATGAATAAATATAATTAAGAAATGTAATTAAATATAAGATGTGATAATTCGATTAAAGATATTAATGTTAAATTCTAAAATAGAATTAACTTGTATTTTACTTAATCAATTAAAGTAATTAATTATTAGTATTTTATAAAGATTCTAGATAATACAATTTGAAATGGATACCTGCACTTATTCATATAAAAATATAAATTTGATTATATAAATAATTCATCCTGATTTTTCTTATCATCAAGCGTAAATATTAAAGCTCCAGACAATTATAAAAAAATAAAAAATAATAATTATGATTTAATAATATGGATAATTTTGAATTTAATTTTAGAATATTATATGAATTTGAAAATATCAACAGAAAAATCAAAAATATTTTATATTCTATTCAATCTTTCATTTATTTAAAAGATAAAACTTATAATTATTTTATTTATTTTTAATGGATGTTGGTTTATAAGAATTAATTTAAACTAATTTATCGAATAATTTAATTGGTTTGATTAATCCATATTAAGGTTTTATTATTTTTATATTAAGTTAATGCAAGAATGTTTTGAATTTTAGAATTTGATATTTAAATAGAAGACTTTTTAGATTTGATGACTAATCCCACTGTTTTATTGTTAACAGCATTCTGTATTTCGCATTTTTCACTAAATATTATTATCATTAAGAATAAGCTTACCAAGTAAAACTAGTCTCTTGTAACCTAAAAAGTGTTTGATTAAAATCTTTAGCAACTACTGCAAGTTAAATATTTTTATTAATTATGAAAGTCCTAACATTTTGCTTTGAACAAGTATAATTAAATTTATATAAATTATCATGACTGGCTTTTCATTGCAACTTATATTTAACATAATAAAATTTATCAAATAAAAGCAGTTTATATATATATATATATATTTGTTAATGAAAAAGTGTTTAATTCAATGATAGACGATTCTATAAAATATTGTAACTTGGAAAAGCCTTACTAAAGCTAAATAAGGAGTAATCAGAATTAATGATTAAATTAATAATTTATTATTGTCGGAATAAAATTTATTAACAGAATTATATTTTAAAATTATTGCCTTATTTTCATTAACTTGGTATAATCTAGGAACTTCATTGATTATATTTTTAAATTATCTGAATTATTATAAATAATCATCATTTTATAGCATATGTAAATCTAATTGATTGAGTTTATTATGTTTATATTTTAAATAAATACTAAAAGCTTTTTAATATAATATAAATTGAAAATAGTCATAAAATATTAATTAATTATACAATAAAAATTTCTAATAACTTATAATAGTATAACTAATCAACTTAAAGGCACTCTTTTCTAATTTTAATTAACATATAGAAATATTTTTAAATATTTAAAAAAGCATTCATGATCAAATTGTGTACTTCAAAGATTTTAACGCTAATCTAAGAATCAGTTAGAGATATGACATTAACTTAGGAATCAGTTATAGTTACATTTTTAAATTAATTATATTTAATTTTGCAAATCAACAATTCCATCAGATTTTGATGATATTAAGAAATTTGTGGACTACATATTTTTTTAATAAAAATAGATTAATATATTTTGAAGAGTAAAATTGACTGTTTTGAAATTCGATTACTCTAAATAAATGAAAACATCTCTCAATTTTAAGCAATCTTAAACATCTACATTATGTAAAGTGACGAAGGAATTAGACTATGAAAGTATTAAATTATGCTATGTATTGATAGATACATTATTCTTTAACACAATCTCTGCCTTAATTAAGTGAATCTAATATGGGATATTTATTAGACAAATATATTATTTTGTAAAAAAAATAACAAAGAAATTTGCAAAATAATTAGGTAAAATTAAATAAAAATCAACTTTGTTTTATGCAATTGTTTTCTTAAATTCCTTAATACTTGAGTAAATTTTACCTATAATTAAGAAAACTAATCAAAATTATAATAGAGTCTAAGATAAATCAATACTTAATTTGAAGATGCCACTTATAAAATGTAGATAATTTATTCGCTAATAGCATTTACTTGACAAAATTTTGTTATAATTAAGTTGATTGGAATTGATTATAAATTGATCTTGAAAGTCTCTCAATTTCTCCTTGAAATTCAAATATTAATAAAATACAAAAGATTAGTAATAAATAAAAGTTTGATTAAAGACAACTGATATAAAATTTATAAATTTAAAAGTAACTTTATTTAAAAGCGAAAAGTCTTTGAAAAATGAGATAAAAATTGCAAATATACTTGGTCTATTACTAACTGCAAGTAATTAATTCTTGACAAAATTAATTATTCAAGTTTTTAAAATTGTTCTATTTCAGCGAGCAACTGACATTTTTGCATTATTTAAGTAATGTCCTATAAATTATAAACACAATTATTTAAATACAAGAATAAACTCTAAGGTTAATCTATATTACTTTGATGTTTGCAGAATCTATCAACAATAATATTTCCTTCTTAAATTTATGGATGATTTTCTTAATAATACTTTGAAAAGTGAATAAATGACTGAAATATAAATATTTTTAAATTGGATAATTAGTATTAATGGAGTTATACTTACTTTAATTGCATGATATTAAGATACCACTCTGATCCATTTTTATTTTTATATTTATCCAAATAATATCAGTTTATATTAAGTTTAACATCGCTCTTAATTTTTAATTATACAAGCATAATATTATTTTAAGAAGGGAATTTATAACAGCAGTTCACAATATTTTTTCACTCTATCACTATTAATCAATCACAATTAATAGTAAATCAATTTATGAAAAATTTTCCAAATCAAGTTGTAATTTTTAATATGTGGCCTTATAATTAAAGAATATTCTATAAAATTAAAGTTTTAATTATAGTTTGAGTTACTTAGTGCCTATTGAATTTATATTTGAAATTTTCCTAAATATTTGAGAAAGATTGGGTTTAGGTTTAGTACGCTTAATTCATTTTTGATTTGAGATTAAAGATTAAAAAAACTTTCAAGCATCTATTTTTAAATTAATCCCCATTTTAAATAATATAAAATAAATTAAGATAATACGGGATAATTTTATTTTATTTAAATATTCGTCCTAATTATTAAATCCATTTTCTTTCATTAAGCCCTTTGAAATAGTGATCTGATTTTATGAGTTGATTACATAAACTACCGATCCTTCAATTGCATAGTTTTATTAAATTGTGCTATTAATAATCTGAGCACTTCCCTCAGACTCAACATAAATCACTCCTCCCCTAAAAGCAAAGTTATTTGAAATGTCACTATTTATGCATGTTACTAGAGCATCGGATTAAGTGAAAAATAATCCTCCTTTTATTGCGTAATTATTCTTGAATATGCAGTTGTAAAATGTAGAATTTGAAGATTTCTATTCTCCAAATATTATAGAACCACTTCCCAAACTATAATTTTCCTAAAAGAGAGAGTCGGCTACAGTTAAATTAGCATTCCTTGTTATATGAAATAATCCTTGCATGTTTCCAAAATTTCCATTAAATTCAGAGTAATTTATGTTTAGTTATTAAGGATTACTAGTGTCTAAGACTTCTACTGGATTTAAGGAAGCAAATTACCCAGAGTTATTTATAAAACTGCAATTATTTATGTTAAATTCTTTTGAATTATGATTTAATTAAAATATGCTGCCTCCTTCTTATTTATTTCTAGATATTGTACTATTAATGAGGTTAATCTTTAGATTTTTATAAATTATTTTCTCTATCTTAATTAATGATTGTTAGTTTCTAAGATTATTATCTAGAATCTAGATATTTCTCAAAGTAAATTATATGTCTGGATTTTAAACTTCTTCATCAATTATGTTATAAATATATTATGCTTTCTAGATAGAGTAAAGGAATCTATGAATTTGAAACTTTTAGATTATCTATTAATATCGTGTCCTCATTTGATAATTAAGAACTTGCTACTTAAAACAGATGAACAATATAAATATCATTTTGTGTAAGTATCTTTAGATTATCAATGTTGAGTTGACTTAGGATAATTTAGCTTGATTTACTAAATTTTATTAAATCATTATGTGCAAGACTTGACTATTCAAGTATAATTTCAGATATTGATAAGTTTTATGATTCTTTAATATAGACAGCCATGTTATTTATATTATAAACTAACAATTAATTTATGTTATTTCCAAAATTGCATAGTTGGTACTAAATATTTGTAATAATTATATTGGAAGAGTTTTAAATTTTAAGCAAGCTTGAGTCTCTATTTAGAGAGTTAGGTCTACTTTTAGAATTTATGAATGTAATATAAATAAAAAAAATTAAATATCTTGCAAAATTTTTAATTTAAGGGCAAACTTCTTTGGAGTGAAAATAATTTATTGTAAAAGTATTTTAACTAAATTCTTCTTACTTTATTTCTTATTTTTTAAAACATAAATGATTTTTTAAAAATGTTAAAAATATTTTAATAAATAATAAATTCTTATTTACTTTTTCAAAGCTCATACTCGTTTTAGAGCTATTTTAAAAAGGCAGGACTCTACTGAATGAAATTTTTTAATAGTTAAAAATATTTCTTATTACTTTAGAATCTTTAAACCTGCTATTATACTCTATTATAACTTAACTGGGAATTTTAAAAATAATGAAATCTAAAGATTTAACATATTGATATTTTTTCAAATGAATAAAAATTTGATAAATAAGTAAAGTAATATTTCCTTTTTAAAATAATAATTGATATAAAAGAATTAATATAGAATAAGTAATATTCTCAATTATACCTGAAGTAAATTCAAATGCAATGATATTTGCTGATGAAGTATTATTAAATATATTATTCCTTACTACTCCATATTCTGCTTTGGAGTACAATAACCATATTATAAATCAATAAATTTAATAAAATAAATAAGTCTTGTTCTTAATAGTCAGTTTAACAATTCTCAAAGTAATTGTTCTCTATAATAACATTCAAATTCTTAGAATCTGGAGTTTTATAGAATAATCCAAGCCCTTATTTAATGCTCCCATAAGTCTAATTGATGAAGGTATTGTTTCTGAATATAACTGTCCAATATAGTTATGTGTACAATGTGGTGAATCCGCCATCAAAAGCCACAAAAAATAAATAAACATTTGACTATATTGTTGGATCTGAATTACTAATTGTATTATTTTCTATGTGCACCAAAAATGAAAGTTTTTACTCTGGAGGACAGTAAGTTTCTTTTGCATTTGCATAGATTGTTCCTTCTTAGTTAAAAGGCCATTTAATGTCAATCAATTAATTGTTAGTGAAAGTCAAGTTTTATGCCAAGCTTGCAACAATAATAGGAAATCTTCCGTATATATTATAACCAGTGAAATAGTTGTTATTCCAAATCTATTTATTTGACATTTCTGGGATCAGAAGGACATTGCAATCTGAGGAGGCAGTTATAAAAATCACGTACTGCATTTAACTGATATTATAATAATAATTGATATCAAGGAAGTTTGGGAGAAGATTTTACAATTGCATAAATATATGAATACTTTCATTAAATTTTATAAATTTTACAAATTTTATATTTTTAAAAACATACAACAATAAATTAAATTCTTATTTTCATATTTTTGACAACTAAATTAAATATTATTGAATTTCGTATATTTTATTTAATTAATGGGTAAATATATTGTTGATTATTCACTTATTAATAATAAAAATAATACATTATACGAAATTAGAATGCTTAGCTGTAAGCTACAAATAAAAAAGAATATGCTATAGGATATAATATTTTAAATGATGGAAAAATTCTCATTGAGAGGTGTTTAAAACTTATGTCTATAATGTTACCCCTTTTAAGTTACTTTAGAAATTTGAGTTGAAACCTCTATTGCTAATCATTAGCACTTGGTAGAGATAGAATTTACAATTAGTAATATTAGCCCATCTGTATGGTACAAAGTGGCCTACAAATAATGCATTCATTTAGTCATATTTTACTGAGAATTTTTCTATGAATGTTATATTTTTCATTTGAATTCCACTATTAATTGAATTCAATTTATCTTTAGAAATTAAGTTTATTTGCAAAATTTTGCATTTGAAATATTTATGAATTTGGTCTTATTTTATTTGAGATTTAAATAACTAATATAAGTTACCATAAATGTCAATTTAGAAGCTACATATGAATTATTTTACTAAATCCCCATCATTTAATATCTGTAAATTTCTAATAAAAAGCCAAAAAATCTAGCATACCTAAATTAAGTAAGCTGATTTTTTCAAACAATATAATCAACAAACTATTTGAATATAAATTAAGCAATATTGATAAATATAAATTTGAATTTGATGTCTGCTGCTTCTCCTTCTGTCATTAAACCTTAATCAATTTATAAATGTATATTATATTTGTTTCTGGTAGTCGTATGGGATAGGAGTTGAGTTAGAAAAGAGTGTTGGATTAAATACTGTATTGTTTCTATAGTAACTCTAATCATAAATTGTGATTACAGAATGTGTTTCATTTGTTTCTCCATCTTCATAAGCAATAAAAAACTATAATATAATAAGGCCTAGTAATATTAAATAAACAAGAACAATAAATTACAATAAAATAAAATTCTAACTTAACAGAATTAAAGGCATTTAATATGTGTGCATTGTAAAATTAAATTTCAGCAATTTTTTAATTGTGATATTTGAATTCTTTTTCACATAAACCCAAGTTGTTCCTAAGTAGTTTGGGTTTCCTGGGAAGTTATTGAACGATTCTCTAATAGCATCGTCAAGCATTCTAAAAGGAAATTGGCTGTTTCCTAGTTCAATATTTAAATATATTTAGAATAATACATATTTTGTTAGGTATTACCATCCACATATAAAACAGGTGCTAAAAGAATACTGTATAATAGGTTTGAAATAGCTTACATCTACAATATTTAAGAATTCATTAATTTATAATATATAATTCCCAAGTTAAACCTTTAATCACTAAGTTCAACTGAAATAGTTGAATTTGGACAATGAGTAACACAATCCATTGACTATAAACTCCTAAATTTGATAGGGTCTTAACATTCAACAATATTACTTGCTAAATTAGATTAAGCAAATGTAGGAATAAATTAAACTTCTATAATTCAAAGAAAATTTCTAATAAAAGTCATATGGTGAGGGTCAAGATAATGATTTATACTTTTGGTATGTTGTTTTAAGACAAAAAATTATTTGTTATTAATTTTTAATTGTTAATTAATAGTTAATCATTTTTATTTATTCCAAAAACAATAACCCTAATAAAAAATAATTATTACATGATCATATTCAATTAAGTCATACTTTATATTATAATATAAAAATTAAAAGATGGAATACTCGAAAAATAAATTATTTTAATATTTTTTAAATTGATTTTAAATTTCATAAAGATTGTTATTAAGCAATATTTACTTAAAAAATGTATAATATTGACTTTAAATTTATAATTGCAGACATTATTCATTTGATTATCCGAAGCAAATACCATTACATGAATTCTCACATTCTATAAATTTCATAAAATTAGGATAGTAAACAATATAATACAATAGCATTTGCCGTCTGATGCTTCCATAAAATATTTAATTATTTCATTAATGAAAATAGTTAGAATCACATTTCCAAGATCTGGTGGAGTTTAAGAGTAACATCAAAGTTAATAAGATTATGAAATGGCATATGTACCTAATTAATGAATATAATATTTATATTTATCAATAATTTACCTCATAGATTGATTGATTTATATTATTAATTACAATTTTCTATAGTAAATTAAGCTAGCATGAATAAACCCCCCTAATCAATATTATATAATAAAATTAAGTAAGACATATATAAAAAAATAAAAATAAAAATAAAAAATTTGGTTAATTTATCTAAATAAGGCTTATAAGCTTATTCACTTGATCAGTTACGTCTCTAGAATAATAATTGGCTGTGTTCATTTGATGTAGAATTATTATATAATTTAATTTATCGACTAAATTTCATTTGTAATTTAATTGTAATCACTTTTAAATAATGATCCATTAACAGGTAATAATAGGTAAAAATTAATATCATTTTTTTAGAAATTTACAATTTTTAATAATTTATAATTAAGCAATAATACTATTTTAAATCATTTATGAATGTTAAATTTTACTATCAATATTTATTATAAATATATAAATGGATTGAATATATTTATGACAAAGTTATATATTGTTTTAATAAAAATATTATCTTAGATAAATAGTTATGAAATTTAAATATTCTAATTTAATTATTTTACATATACTTTTAAATTAATATAATATCCTAGAAAGAAAATATCATTTTTAAATGACTAACACAATTCAATACTGGATCTTTTACTCTAAATTATTTCAGATTAATTACTGATAATAGAAATGTTATTCATAAATATAGAAAGAAATAAACATATTAATATATTCATAGATTATTTTATATTGATTTGAAGAGTTGTTGTCTCTTCGCAAAGCCTAAGCTACTCAAGTTCCTATTTATTTGAACCTATCTTTTCATGCTTGAATCTATAGTAATTTCAGCTTTTCCAGCGAATTACTAAATCTCAGTGCTTTAATAATTATATACCTCTCTACTTGCTTATAATATTATTCGATTTATATTAAGAAAATTTAATAAAACTATAAAATGAAGATTTCATAAATAACAATTGCTTCACATGCAAAGTATCTATTCATTAATTAGCCTTAAAAATATTTATATCTTTAAGTAATATCTTGTTTCTATTTGAAAGTTAAGATTATAATTCTTGTTAACCTTTAATAATTTTGACAAGATTTCTGTTTATTTTTTTCAGGTGAATCTATCTCTAACTTTATATTTATTCTTTATCTATATTTTAAATTTTGGGCTAGCTACATTATAATTAAATATTGATGATATAGAAAACAATTAGTAAAATGAAAAAATCAACATAACTGCCTAATATTCTGTATGTCTAAATTAAATTATATTATAAAATGCAAAAAATAAGGAAAACTTATGACTATTTTATGAATCATAAACACTAATAGCTTCTTATGATTTAATTAGGTAATTTGAAATAAATATTTTATTTATTTCCAATATCATTTTATTTTGAGGGCAGTTTGTATGATTGTAAAGTTTATTTTAAGTTTTTATAAATTCATCCTACATATGCATCACAATTCTGGTATTAGAGCTAAAGAACCAAGGAGCAGCTTTGATGAGCTATTTTTAAAATAATGAGAAATAAATGTCGTTACTTTAAGAAGATTCAACAAACTTTGCTATAAAGTTTAGAGTGGTTCATGTGTTCTACTGAGAATTTATTCCATTTTAATTACGAATTAAAAATTTATAAATATATTACGTTATCTGATTAATTAGAGAATTTTTTAATTTTCAAAAATTAACGGTTAATAATAATGATATTATTGTTTTAGATTAGTCATTATTTATTAATTTTATTAAGAAATCAAGATACTTTTCTTAAGTTATGCTTGAATGCTATTCATCAAACATTTCTATTCATTTGATGTATTTATGATCAGATTCTTGATTTCGCCAATGGAGTTGTTTAACTTCTCATCCAAATCAGTCTTTACTTTTCCCAAGATTTTCTTAATAGATAAGTTTCTTTACTTTGTTTGAGAGCAATTCTGGTTTTGATTTTAAGGCGTCTGAATTTAATTTATTGTTGTAGTAAGAATAGACTAGCATTCTGTACTTTGGCTTCTAAATTTGTTTATTTCAATTTATTCTCTGCTTTACTTAATAGAACTCTGTTACTTAATTTTAAGTAAGATATTTTGGTCTTTGTATTTCATCATAAAAGATTTCAGTCTCTTCCTCATTTCTACTTGCTTTGAATTTGCTGTATTGTTCTGACCTTGTATATTATTTTTATGACTTGCTTTTGCTAATTTAGTATTTTATTCAAGTGTCGTGAAACATCTATTTTGTAATTTTGAATTTAAATTTGCTTATTTTTGTATTTCATTAGCTTAAGGTTTCTCAATAAAACTCCAAAATTTATGAGCATCGCTATGAAATGCTTGATCTAATCCACTGATTAAATCTATTTCTGAATCTCCTTCCTCTATAAAGTTTCTCCATAGTAGTTTCGTATTGGAGTCTTGCCCAATTTCATTGTAATCACTTATTTATATTGTTCCATACTAATCAGGTGATAAACTGTTCTCGAACTCTGGAGTTTGAGGCTGCAGACCTTTCAAAAATAACTAATGCTGTCTTTCAAAATGTATATCAGTGTTCATATTTCAAATTTATTGGAGGAAAGTTTAAATAGTTGCTTGCAGAAATTTAAATTAATTGACATTATAAATGATTATTATAAGTTTAAATACAAAATTCAAATTTTAACAGAAAATTTCATCAACTATAACTTGTCATATACTGATCATATTTCACGAAAAAATTTAAATCAATTTCCTTCTTCATTATCCAATATTTATTATTTTACTACTGAATAAAAGGGAAAATTATAGTTATAAGACTTAAATGTATTTAAAAATATAAACTAAATTATAATAAAAAGTAGCATTTAATGGGTTGTTCTTCTGGTAAAAACTTATAAATATCTAATAATTTGGCTTTCTCAAATGGAGAGATAGTATATGAAAATGGAAATTACTTCTTGCGTCGTAATCGATACCATGATAAATTGCTCCCCAAAGTATAAAAGAAATTTGAGTCTTTTTTATCGAAACAAATAGAGTAACTCACGAATGATGCTAAGAATACACATGACCAAAAGCTTAATAAAAATAATACAAATCATAAGAAGAAAAGGCACACAAAAGCAGCTCTTAATTAAAGTTCAATGTTAAAAGCTGATCATGAAAATAATGATGATGAGGAGGAAATAGATATCGATAATCAATTGAAAAATAATAATGAGAGCAGGAAATAGTCTGATTAGAGCAATGATCTAAATGTATACAATTAAGATCAAATGTATTTATAGGAATTTTTATCATAGAATGATCGCATCAACTAGAACAATATCGGAAATTCTTAGAATACAAGTAATCAATAGATTTATTTTTTAATTTAAACCCTTACACATAGACTAATTACAACAATGATTACTCCTAAGATTTAAGAGATAACTCATTAATTAATAATAGCCAACTACAGAGGAGACCATAAGATGAAGATTCATTACTATAAACTCCCGATCACCAAATATCAGGAATTAAGGAATTTTAGCTAAATGGAGAGCCAGAATAACAAGTTAATCATGATAGAACCAAATAAGAAGAGTAAATCTCATAAGAGGCCATTTAGAAACAGCAATTTGATCAAATCTAAGCATCTAGTAATTAAATCATGCAAGTTAATATTATCTATAGATAAAATAAGCGCGAAAGTTAAGCATTCTAAGAACCAGCTACTTAATCTAGAAAGTAATCTATTTATTTCTATAATTAAAATTTAGAGTCGTCTTCCTAGGTTTAGTCTTGGCAAAGTCAGCAGCATTAGAAAGAATCAGCTTTAGAAAATAAACAAGAAGCATTAATAGCAAATACAATGCATAAAATGGAGTTTAGTGACAATCAACAACCACTCTCTCATGCAGACAATCACAGCAAAGCTAATGATATAGTAAGCAAACGGGTGCTGGAGTAGGAGTAGAGCATTCATAATGCTGTGTTTTCACAAGAATCTATCAAATCATAAGTTCGTAAAAAAACCACTAAGTAAAAAATAGCTGAACTGTAGAACAACGATGGAAACAATTAACTTGATTTTAATGATACGGATAGTGTCTCTTCAGATAGTGATAAAAGCTCTTAACATTTGATACTCTAGAAGCAGGATTAACACAAGGAAAATAATAGTTACAATTAGATCATGAAAGAATATAAGGAAATCACTCAAAAAGATCATTCAATTTGAGCTGACAACTACAATAAAATATAGCAATTATAGATTATTTTAAGTAACATCTTGAATAATAAGCGAAACTGTACTTGTAGATAATATTCTATATACTTAATCTTAAAGGAATATAATTAACTTATCTTAAAAATATTTTACCTGACTGGAAATATTATTGATATATTTTAAAGTGATTAAGACTTAAAGGATATAATTTCTCTTATATAATTAATAAATATAAAGAAATATGATTTCCAAAAGTGCAGCTGCTCTCTTCTTGAGACAATCAGGCTCCGCTCAGACCAAGTACGCCGCCTTGACTGTCGCTCATCAGAGAAACTTCGCTGGTGGTGGTCCCAAAAAGCCATCCATGCCCGCATCAAACACTGACTTCGATGTCGTCTTTGTTGGTAATATAATCTTCTATAAATTCCCTATCTTTATTTCGTTTATGGTTGATGCTGATGAATGTTATAGGTGGAATGAACGCTACTGCTCTTGTTAAATTTATGCAAGCTGATGGAGTGAACTACAAGATGGCATTAGTCACCGAAAAATCTAGATTTATCTTGCCTCAATCTTACTTTGGTGTTTCCCACGGTCACATCGCTGAACTCAAGCTTGAGAGTGGAACTGTGTCTGCCTAGGTTGAATAATGGTCCAGAACTGATACCTTCGCTAAGGTCACTGAGTTCCTCCCTAACCAAAACAAGGTTAGACTCTCTAATGGTAGAGAATATACATACAAAGCTCTAGTTGTCAATACTGGTTTCAATCACACTTCAGAACACATTCATGAATTTATATTTCATATTTATGCTATTCAAACCTGATGTTTAATTAATTTAAAATACAACTAACATAATAATTTTAATTCAGGGTCTTCCAGAATTTGAAAAGGACAGAGGTGAAAATAACGTATTTGTTCATGCTATTGATCACAAAGAGAGAATTCAAAGAAACTATTATCTATAATATATTATCATGGTTGGAACCATAACAACGGAGATATGATCTGCTACTCACCAAAGTTCCCATATAAGGGTGAGGGTACAGATTTCTACCCACTTTACTACGAGCATTTCCTTAGATAAGACATCCTTTAAGGTAGATCAGCCAGAAACGCCAAGATCTAATTCTGGACTCCAAACAAGGAGATCTTCAAATTCCCATATGCCAACGAGGTTGCTCTTGACGAATGCAGGAAGAGAGGTATTGATGTCCACTTTGGTTGGGAAATGCTTTCAGTTAGACAAAACGAACACGGTCAAAAGATTGCCACCTTCAGATGTGTTGACACTGGAGAAACCATTGAGAAAGACTTCTTCTCAGCTGTCATTAACCCACCAAGTAAACCACACAGTGAGCTTACTGACTCAGGAATTGCAAACCATGAAGGAGTTGTTGATGTCAACCCATATACTCTACAGCACAAGAGATTCGAAAACATCTTTGCTTTTGGAGATTGTATTGGAGTTAACACTACCAGAACCCAATCTGCTGCTATCTACCAGACTCCAATCATCAAGCACAACTTAAAGTAATTCCTAGAGGGTCAAGATCTTAACGCTATCTATGATGGCTACACTTTCATGCCATTCATCCTTGGTCACTCATATGCTACCAGTTTCTAACACTTCCATGATTACGAGCCAGCACCACTCAATCATGCCGTTCCTCACTACAGTGTCTTTGCCAGATGGTACTTCGGTAGAATGCTTAAGAGCCAAATGTAAATGGGAGAGAAATTCACAAGTTTCAAAAAGAACCACGGTCCCCCTTACTACCAGTTCAACCCAAGATATCTCCCACTCGAGCATAACGATTACCTCCAAAAAAGACAAATCCCTCTTAGCGAAGTTAGAATGTTCGAACCAAAGGTTAGAGTCGCCCACCACGACGAACACCACCACTGAGGATCAATTCCTCAAAATCTAAGCCTATGATAGGTTTACATTTATTTAAAAGATTATATTATACAATTTTTTTCATTTCTCGTATATTATATCTACTAATATATATTATATTATCTATTATTTAAACTATTATTAACTAAACAACTCGGTAAAAACCTTAAGTTATCTAAATCAAATTAGTCTCTTGATTGTATTAGCAAGGACTTTAGAGTGCCTATAACTTTAATTGACTGAAGAATCTTTTGACTGAACTTATGATTAAGAGGACTGATGACTATTTTCTGATATAACACTCATTTTCTTTTTATTATTCTATGTGTAATCTTTTTTGCCACTATTTTTAGTAGGGGAGTTTTATTGAGAGCAAAAACTCTCCAAGAACTCGTTGATATTCGATTTTTCTAATTCTTAAAGTTAAAATGCTTTTCTGTTTTGTTCTCTTATGTCTTCAAATTAAGATAAGCATTTCAAGTAATAAATAAGGTGCAAAAGTTCTTCGTCTGCTTTATCTTCGTAGAATGGTAATATGGGTATTTATAATAAATAAATATTCCATTGTCTAATTAAAAGCCAAATGAATAAACAGCATTGTCTACAATAACGATATCTTTGATGTTTCTGTTCTTTATGATCCTTAAATCCTTTATGTAAACTCCTTCTTCAGTTTACATACATGAGTCTCTATATAATCTGTGTTCAATTAAAGAATGGGTTGGATCTAAATAGTCTAGGACGACATCAGCATAGGCTTAGTGAGATGCGGTAAAAACTACGACTTAAAAGTATTTTCCTGCTTCTTTTAAGCATTCTATTGCATATGGTCTTACATTTATACCGGCATCTGCTACTTCTCCGTTTGGGAATATTACTTCTAAGACAATATCAGTTGTTTATGTTTCTGGATCCTCCACACAATGAATCAAAGTTTCATCAAGATCAAAGACCACAGTCTTCTTTATTTGCTGATTCTTTGGCTTTGGCAAGTATACTCCTTTCTTATCTACTTCATATTTTAAAGGCAGAGGTACCTGTTTTATATATTATAAACTCTGAAGAGTGTGAATTAAATGAGATTTGTGCAAATCTTAGTTCTAAGCAGTCAAGTTCTGTTAAGGAATTTCATCCCCATAAGTATCTTCATTATCTTATTCTGATATAATTGTAGGTTCTTTTTTCAAATAGCCTGATTTGTATTTTGTCTGAATATTGCTTTAAGGCACCTTTGTGATGAAATTGTTGAGATTCAATTTTTATTTTGCTTTCTCGTTCTTCTAAGGGTTTAAACTGATAGTCACTAATCATAAAAATCAGGAATAATAAAATGATTACATTAACTGACAATTTTGGGCCAAAATTCATAATCATGAACACTTGCACATTAGTGAAGAACATCCTCATCTTTATTGATTTCATCAAAGAAACAACTGCTCTCATCAAATGATGATTACTGGAGCAATTAGTTCTACTAATCAGTGTACCTAGACTAATCAATTTAAAATTAACATTCCTTACTCCTAAATGAACCACCACCTGAAGAGGCGCTCCTCTTGGAATATAAGGCTAAACATCATTCTAGAACTGTGATCCTCTCTTTACACTACTTTATCTTCTACTGTTCTAATTGCTTTTTCTACTTGCAATTGAATACCTTAGATCTGGCTTAGGGCTGATGTCTAAGATTAAAAGTTTTAGATTAAGGAATTCTTACAAAGTTTAAGATGAGTTAATTTTTTAATATAATCTTAATATATATTTTTATGGAACCTCAATCATATTATGAAATTTAGTTAAAGTGGGTAAGTGCCTACATTAAATAATAGATTCATCTTCCAATCTCTCTTCAATCAAACTAAACTCATCTCCTTCTTAAATCTCATTGAGGTTGTTACATTAATTGGCTTATTATTTTCTCTTTTGATTAACTAGCTTTTGAACGTTAGTCTTTTAAGCTTTTATTTACTATTATTTTCTATCATTGTTAAGTTCATAGTTATTTAAATTCTCCTGATTAGATTTATTGCTGAGGATTGACATGGAGCTAACTTATTTAGAGTGATGATGTGATTAGTTGCTACTCATCACTCTGTACTAATTATTTTAAACACTTGAACTTTATGACATTTTACTTGACTCTTTTTGCTAGTAATTATGATGTTAGCTATTTCCTCCATACAAATTAGTACATGACTGGTAAACAGGTGATAAAGCATTTCCATTAGTATTTACAAACTTATTTTGAAGCAACCTTTATTCAACTTGATTTTAAGTTTATGTTTTATAAGAAACTGAAGCATATGCTGATGATCTG
This sequence comes from Oxytricha trifallax, assembly GCA_000711775.1. Lineage (NCBI taxonomy): Eukaryota > Ciliophora > Spirotrichea > Sporadotrichida > Oxytrichidae > Oxytricha > Oxytricha trifallax. The sequence goes on along the minus strand of ARYC01000439.1, from coordinate 108,714 downwards.
GATTTTTGCATTTTGTTCATAGACATTTAAGAACTAGCCTACACTGTATTATAATTATACTATGATGGTTGCATCCTCTTGACTGTAGACTTTGGCTAAGAGGCTATTTACATGTTTGAAATATTTTCTAAAATGCTTGAATACAACTACGAAGTGCATTTCTAAGATTGCTCTTGGGCAAGTGTTTACTTATTAGTTTGATATGCTTATTTTGATTTAGTTTACGATGATGACACTTGCCTTTTCATCTTATAAAGTTTATTGATATAATTATTCAAATTCAAACTATTACCGAGTATTTTCACATATAAATTAAATGCTATAGTGATACTTATATCATTAAATGCAAAATCCAGCAGTTTCAATATCTTGTTAATGAATTTTATTTATAAAGAGATTTAAATTATGGCTATTTTTAACTTATTTTTTAAGTTTTTGTATAGTTATTATGGAACATTCTATGGTTATTTAATCCAATAAATTGAATTAATTAAATTTTCAATTGTTGTTTTAATTTATTTTCCATGTATAAATAGGTTTCAATTCCTTAATAAATAATAATTTAACATTTAATTCTACTATATGTCAGATAAACTAAAGTCAATGAGTCCCGCAGCCAGACTAGAGGCTGGCAAGGGTCTTGTAGTTATGGGAATTCAATTCACTCTCTACTTGTGCGCTTCCATCGCACTTACTGTTGCCACAGGCTACTTCTTGTGGGAGAAAGAAACAGATAACAAGTGCTAGGCTTCAAATGATAAAAACACATTGAATGACTTGATTGATGTGAAGGAGAGATTCGACATCATTCTCAAGATCTATTTCGCAGTATTCGTTACAGAAACCGTTAGAAGTGGAATTATGCTCCTCGCCATCATCACCAAGAAGGTAGGCCTCGCTAAGATCTATCAGTTCTTATGCTTGAATGACTGCCTGGCTTTCGCTGCACTCATCATTCTTCACGTCTACAGATTAGCTAAATTAAATTAAAACAATGTATTATTATCAAGAATTCTTTTATTTAGGCTTATTTTTCAACATTATGCCATACTTACGCACATAGTTTTTATTTGCATTAACTTATAAATATAAATTTCAAAATTTAATTATTTGTTCTTATTCCAACCTTCATTAAATATATTATTTTTCTGGAAAAGCTTGCTCAGGTGACTACTTAATGGAAGACAAAGACGCTTCATACAGCTAACTCACTGACCTCGCTGACAGCCCACTTGGCAAAGGTATGCTGATCTACAAAGGTAGATACCTGCTCGGACTTGTTATCTGGGTGTGGGTTGGAGGTATTGGCCTCTGCTGCTTGACTTGCATCTTGTCTTTCCTTGCCACCAAGTGAACAACCGTTATTGAAATTAACTCGTCAAATTAGATTCACATTGATGAGCTTATTTCATGGCCTGATTATATTTCCTTGTTTAAATTACTCTTTCAAGCTATTTCTTATCGAATGAGTGGACACTCCAAGTATTATATAGGTTATTATAATAAATAAGTACAATTAATTAAATATGCATTTTGTGTCAGCTCAATCATAAGAAGATCAAATAAGTGATATTGTTGCTTACTTGACTGAAAACTTCAGAGAATCAGTTTAAAACCAAGCAGCACCAGCTCTTGAAAATTTCGAAGAAAAACTTCAAGCTTTGAACGACAAGGGAGATATCAGTGGCATTCTTGACCATATTATTTCATTGAAAGATGAGATAGTGAGATTACCTACTTCCCACAAAAATACTCCCATTACCATCCAAAGAATAGTCCTCCTCATTTTACCACTTCTCAAGTTGCAAGATGATAAAAATAAGAGAGATAGAAACGCACAAGCTTAATTAATATCTCAAGTCAATCAATTATGTGACATTATTGCTTAGATTGAATGATCTGACAATAAATTAAAATTAATTGTATTTAAATTAGCTACAATTCAATACACTTTTGTTAAATAAAATTATAATTAATTGAACAATATATTTGATAAAATCATTTAATTAAATTGTTCTTTGAAATTTTACAAAACATAGCTAATGTTTTAAATAAATTAAATTGCCTTGTATTAAAGTTTATGCAAACCTAAATTACCTTAATTTTTAAATATTTCTAATTATTTTCCTCTAAAATAATTATATTCTAAACAATATTGAGGCATCAGAGTACGCACTCCCTGTAAAAGTAAACTCGTAAGTATATCTTTATATGTGAAATTCTCGTTTTGCTATTTGCAATCTTATGATTCAAGAATTAATATCTTTTTTGTAGTATTTTGCTTATCTACAGCATTTTCTCTGAAACTTCAGCCATGAAATCAATCTCCTTCTAGAGACTATTTGAACTATGTGACAGAAACAACTAATTGAAAATTATTGTGGATAACCTGAAGAATATTGAGAGTATCTCTAAAGAATGGAAATTATCACTAGAACAGAGAAGATAATTATTGAGGTCATGTGCCCATGCTCTAGATAAAAATGAAGAGTCAGACGGTGCATTCAATGTCCTACAAGCATACCTGAAAACTTTCGAAGGAGTTAAGGATGCAGATTTAGCTAACAGCCAAATTGAGTAAGAAGCAAAGAGATGCGTTATTCTTGCAATTAAAGTTCCAAATGTCCTCGATTTCGCAGATATTTTGTAACTAAATGCTGTCAAGGATCTCTAAGGGGTAAGTTCATTTATTACATAACAATTTTATAGAAAAACAAGACTGTTTTCGATTTCATGAGCTTATTCACTAACACCAGTGTCAAGGAATTTGAAGAGAAGGTTAGTCAGTATAAATCACTCATTGAAGAAGAGAAGCTTGATCATCATGACATAATCAAGAAGAAGCAATATGTTCAAGTCTGCAATCTGTAGCTTGAACAATCTAATTATAAATTCTAAGATTTAGCAGCTACATTGAATGTAATTAAAATAATTATTGTAAACAAGTTTATAGATTTCAATTGATGATGTTGAAATTTGGGCAATTGAAGCAATTGCATGCGGAATCATAGATGCTAAAATTGATCAATTAAAAGATGAGATTGTTGTTAAGAGCCACGCTTTAAACAAGGACTGGAAATCAATCAAAGCCAAAATTGGTGACTGGAAACAAAAGTTCTAAAGAATGCAATCAATCTTATAGCACACCCAAAACTTGACAAACCAAGCTGGAGTTAGAAACTGACTAAGTGAATGAATGAATAATTAAGATTAATTTATGCTGCATTAATATTCACTTTCATATAATTATACTATAAAATTAAAGATTACAAATTAAATTTCAATAGCTAATTAATTTTGAGCTCATTCTTTCGAACTCTATTAACTTTGGCTTCAATATCTTTGATAAGTTGCCTGAAGTCAACCACTTAGAGAACATTAAGCCTTGTTAAATTGAATTTCCCTTTGATTGTTCCATTCCATGAATTCTCAAATTAGAATCCACTGATATGTGAAGTATCTAGTCAAAGCATTGAATTTCAAAGTCATCAGCATCGAATCCTACAATATCCTACACTTCGTGTCTAATGAATCCTACTGAAAATAGAAAAGGAGCTTTTGCTGCTGACCTTAGTCTTTCTAATTTATCAGTGTTATCTTGGTCTTCATAAATCTCTTCAACTAATCCAACTTCTATCTTTCCAGTGTTATTGTTCCTAATAAATGTTAAAGGAAATAAACTTACAAAGTGGCATTTACTGCAGGAAGTTAAAAATCCAAGAATGCTGATCTTATAGCTAAACCGATATAGTCAAGTTACTGGAATGATAGCTCTTCCATGACCAAAATATCAACATTCAATAACCATGAAAATTACCCTTCAAATACATTCAATTCTTCTCTATCAATAATATTTCCATACAGAGTATAGAGTATGTTCAATAATCTGTTCTTTATGATTTCAGATTGCTCTTCTCTTGTGAAAAGTGATGATCCAGTTTATGATGATTCCAAATGAAACTTTATTTGCCCTTTCTTTGGCTCTGATGGTAATGGTTTCTATAAATCTGCTTTAATTGCACAAATTATCTAAACTTCCTCTTCTCCAAACATTAATGAAGCTGAACCGAATGCATGTGGTATAGTTCCCAAATTAATTTTGTAAGATCTGTGATCAAGAGGTCCTCTGCCGTCTCTTCTTATCCCTTACTAAAACCCTTCAGTAATGAATACTTTCTCGTTCTCACAAATTTATTACTTCATTTTAACTTATTTATTACTAATGTCTATATTTATGGCAAATAATAGCAAGGAGAATGAATGATGGGTGTATAAATATATAGTAAATACTACTTTGATAATTAATAGACTTATATATTTAATGACAAAGCCTAGCAAGAAAAGATCAAAGAGTTAATAGATTGCCAAATCTAAACCACTCTAAATGACTCTTTCAGAAGAGTAGAAAGCTCAAAAAGCCAGAGAAGATGCTTTAAAGCAAACCTTAACTCTTCTTCAAGACAGAATCAAGAGACAACCTGAATTGTACAAAAAGGAGTTCAGTTTACATTTTGAAACTTTCAAGAAAAACTTAGAGGACTTTAAGGTTAATCCAGGTAAAAGAAACGAAGATGTCATTAACTACTGCCTTTTCTTCAGTCATGTAAGTGTTGTGATGTTTCATTAATATTATTGTGTAGATTTCTGCAGTGTTCAAGGAAGCAATTGTTGAATTTTTGTCATCAGAACTTCTCAACTTATTGCAGTAGTATTACACTATCTTGCACCCAGATAACAGAATGACAATGGTAACCTGTCTCAAAATTTTAAGAGGAAAAGATGTTGTCTCCCCAACTCTTATTCTTCCAGTTTTCTTCAAATTGTTCAAATGCAAGGATAAGGAACTCAGAAATTACTTGAATGCATAGATTATTGGAGATTTGAAGCAACTAAATAAGACACATCGTAATCATGGTGTTAATAGGAAACTATAAAACTTCGTTTTTGAGATGATGCAGGATCCCAATGAAACTGCAACAAAGAGAGCTCTGAATGTGATGATTGAATTGTACAAGAGAAAGATCTGGAATGATGATAAGACAGTTAACGTCATTGCTCAAGGCTGTCTTCATGATAATTTTCTTAATATTACTTTTCTCACTTAATTACACTATATAAATCATATAATCCAAAGGTTGTGGCTTCAGCATGCAAATTCTTCCTCGTACTCGACTATGTGTATGAATCAGAGTCAGAAGATAGTAGTGATGATGAAGATAAGAAGTTAATTATGGGAAGATATAAAGGTACCAAGAAAATGACCAAGAATAGAATGGGTAAAGTTGACAAGGCTATTAAGCAACACAAGAGAAAGGAAAAGAGAAGAAATAAGGTTAAGACCTTCACAGATTTCTTGCCTATTGATCTCATTAACGACTCTCAGTCATTTGTTGAGAAAATGTTCAACAAACTTAGAAAGACAAATGATAGATATGAAGTAAAGTTACTAATGATGAGACTTATATCAAGAATGAATTAATTTATATATTATTGATAGGAAGACATCAACTCTTGTTGCTTTAGTTCTACCCTCATATTATTAGATACTTACAATCCCACGATAAAGATAAGATTGGTGAAATCTTCGCCATGATTATTGAATCATGTCATGATCTCGTACCTCCTGAAGAAATAAAACCAATCGTTGAGAAAATCATTTCAAATTACATTACTGAGTACTGTTAAAATCAGCACATCACTATTGGTTTGAATGCAATTAGAGAAATTTTGATGAGAATGCCGTTGGCTTTAGATGAAGCACAAATTGAATACCTTTGTCTTTTTAGAACCTTTAAAAACAGTTCAGTAGTAGCATCTGCGAAGTCACTTATCAATTATTTCAGAGATGTCTGCCCAAACTTACTACCCAAGAAGTATAGAGGTAGATTCACAAAGATAGACGAAGACAATAGCAAGGAAAACCTCGTATATGGTAAGGTGAGAACAAACTTTGGAATTGATGGTCTCGACTTACTTCAAAAGCACTAAGGTATTGAAGAAGGTGTTAATTTAGCTTCAACTAAAATCTTGGATGATGATGATTTAAGAAAAATCAGAGTACTTAAACTCAGATAGGCTGTTAAGAAAGTTGACAGAAAGGGCTTCGCATCATCTGATGATGAAGATGAAGAAGGCAGTGAAAGTGGTGAGGAAGATTCATATGATGAAGAAGATGAATCAAATCAAAGTCAAGGAGATGAAGAAGATGTAGAAGATGGCAGCATTGAAGAAGGTTCTAGTATTGAATATGATAGTGAAGAAGAAGGTGAAGAAGAAGAGGAGGAAGATGGAGAAGAATAAGAGGAAGATGAAGAAATAAAATCAAAATCAAAATCTAACCTTGGTAAAAGTGAGAAGCTATTAGGAAAGAGGAAAAAGCCAATGCTTGACCAAAGTGATTTGGAAGATAGTGATGATATGTCAGAAGTAGAAGATAACAGTCTTGATATTAAGAAAAATTTCCACAATAATAGTAAAATTGTTTATATTAATATATTTAATTGATCTCATGCTAGAATTCCATAATTCTTACAACATTTGCAGTTAAGTAAATAATTATATTCATTTTATAACTTGCTAATTTAAATTATTTAGTATATAAGATTAAAACCATTAATTATATAATGTAATAAAGTGCACAACTAAAAATGAAATAGTATGCAGAAGAGGACTTAACTAAATAATGATTTTGATTTTAATTTTGAAATGCTGATAAAACTAAAGAATGACAATAAGTATAATAATTTTACTAATTTAGTCATCAGAATTAGAAGAAGACTCAGATGATCAAGCAAACGTTCATGGTTTCGTTTACTCTCACACCTTAAACACATTCAGAAAGACTAAGCGTGATAAGTTAGATGAACAGGAGAAAGAGAAGGAAGCCACTAGAATTGAACACAAAAAGAAGTATCTTAAGAACCACGACAAGAAGAAGGGAGGAGAGACAAACAAAAAGAAGCTTAAGCACAAGCCATTCGCCATGGTAAAGCAGAAGAAACTCAAGGCCTAAAACGATAAGTTGGAGAATACAAAGACAAAACTTAAGAAGCTTAAGGTGCAATTGGGTAAATACAAGAAGAATCAGAAATAGAAATTCGAAAACAAAAGAAAGAAGTAAAACAGACAGACATGATCACCTATAATATAACAAGAGTATTTTCCTACTCTCATTTAATTAAAACTCATTTATTTATCTACTATAAATTCTACCAATTCATTCAAGTAGCATAATAAAACAATTGAATAATAATTTTATCATTAGTAATAAGTAACATATCCTTTTTGCTTTAATTTTGACTCTAATTCAGACTAAGAAATCTTAAATTCAACACACACTTAATCGAAACTCCAATTATTAGAGATCATATACTATTCAATTTTAGAGAATGTATTAAGATCCTAGGTAAATATATAAGGTGTGAAATTAGAGTAGTCATGAGTCAATGACCTGAGGATATTATCAAAAGCACCAACATTATTGTTAGTTATATTGGCTTACTTCGGAGTTTAAATAACTTGTTAAGATCTCATTGAAAGCAGTTAACCCAATTAACTCTAGAATGGATTGGTATGTATCGCATATTTGTGTTTTCTCTAGATTAAGTTATTAAGAAGGCCAAACTCTATGAAATACTTGATGTTCATGTAATTAATGCTTTCATCCGAGTACTTCACAACTACATCCTTTACTCTGATCCCTGAAGTGATTGCTGAATATAATTAAATAATTTTCTACCTGGAAATCTCATATTAAATCTACATAGCTTGTTTAGAAGTTTTATCCTTAGTAATTCTAATCTCCTTATCTTTGATCCTTTTAATTTAATCTATAAGCGTCTTTCTTTATTCCCCATCAAAATGCATATCAAAATCCTACTCATCATCATCCTCTTCGTCATCATCAATCATCAATTCTTCTTAATTTTAGGCAACTAAATTACCAAGCAAAAGATCATTTGCCACTTCTTGCTGTATTCTATTATAGACATATTTCTAGCATTTATCACAGAGATTATCCTCTACAGTAAATTAAGACAACTTTATTATATTTTGAGTTGCAGAATAGATATTAGAATACTGAAAGATATCAATAACTGCTACTACACCATAAAACACCATAGTTTTGATGCACTAAATCACTATATCAATATCAATCTTTGAATCTTCAGATATCTACTTAATGTGTCTCTTGCCATCTATTAATGGCCTTATTTTTTATTATAAAATATCACTTGTTAATTCCACAATTTCATCATACTTGTTGTAAATTTCTAAGTTTATGAATATGGGTACATCAAATGTTCTAACTTGTTAGGGGTCATCATGTTTGCATTGAAATTGAAACATAAAGCTATTTTGATAATCAAAAGGCAGGCAAAAGCTTATATCGTGGATGCTCTACACAGAAACGAGTTTATCGTAGAGTTTCATTACTAAATTTTATAATGACTTCTTCCTCTCTCCAAGCCAAAGGAATTCATGATCAACTTCAAGAATGGTCAAATATGTAGCCATTTTCCTTAGCATTTATTCGTAGATGTTTCTCTTTGTTTTATCTTGGTACTCTTCTGGCTTGATAATTATGCCAAAGTTAAATTCATAAGATCTACGCTCATACTTTCTTTCGTTTAGGATTTCTACTGGTAAGCCCATATACATACTATCATTATCATACTTTAATACTGATATCTTTCCACAAAGTTCCTTATTAGGTATCACATAAAAAGACAATGTTTTAAACTCAGACTCACTCAAGAAACTATAAAAATAGTTATTAATGTTCCTAATTTTACTTATGAGGGTATTAATAGAGGAGTTCAGGACCTGTTTTTATGTTGAACTCAGAATAAAATACACATTTTATATCCATTTTTATTAAAGATTATAAAGATTGCTGCATAATATTAGCTTCATGTTGACAATCTGATCAGTTTTAATCAAGTATAATAATGCTAATAAACTGAAATTAGATATCTCAAATTACACAAGTGAGCCCCTATGAAAAAGATGGTTATTTTTATAGCTGAAAGAATTGAAATTTAATTAACATTCTTAAAGCTAAAAATATATCAATACAAATAATCTTATAATCATTGAGAGGAAGAATAGATCAAGTAAAACCATTTTTAGGACGAATTCAATAAGAATTAATAGTAATCAGATCACTCCATCAGTCTTTCATCTCATTGTCATCTTATTACTCGGAATTATACATTAATTTTCAATTGGAAATTGAAAATCCAAATTGATAAATGGATGAATGTCCTTGCTGTTTCTTATAGTTACTGAGTATGTTGAGTATGACGTCCTTCATTAGATAAATATTGCCAAGCTCATCAAACACTAAATCATCGTCAGAATAAGCTTCCATTTATCCCAAATTATGAGCACTATTTCCACCTTCATTATCGTCTTCCAGCATGCTGTTATCATCATTTTGTTATTTATTTTACTAATTTTAGATAGCCATGGATTATAGATGATTAGTAATAGTCTCCACTTCATTCTTCTGCAAGCCAATGTTAGGACTAATTTCCTCTATCTAATTTAAGATCTTTGGGAGGTTTTTATGGTCAATGTTGAGCATGCTCATTTGAGAAATCAAATCACTGAGATCACTGTTCATTTCTTGTGTTGGTACTTGATTTATTTAATTAATTTTAATAAATTAATCGATAGATTTCGTTATATAATTAAATAGTCAACAAATACAGTCACACATTTAATACACAATTTACATGAGTTATCATGGATTTAAGAATTTCATAAGTTTCATTGGATTGGGCTGCTGTCTTGCACTCATGATATTTTATTCCATATATTTGGTTAGTATATCATTCTTATGTTGCTATTTGATTGGGGCTGCTCTAATCTGATCTCTCTCCTTAGTCTATTGGATCTTTTTCTACAGTTCAAATCTTTCTCTCTCCTGCTCACTTCTCTTTAACGAATCTTTGGTTTCTTGTTTGGCATACTTTAACTTTTCAAGCTATTTAGCCTTTTCTCTTGTTTCCTTTTTCTTGAGAAGTGATAAGTAGGCCTGCTCTTCTACTAGTTAAGTTTTCTTCTGTTTCATCATTTCTTCTTGTTTTAAATTGATTTAGCTTTTAAGGTAGTTAGCTAGTTACATTTCTTTTCTACCATCGCTTTTATTTGAAGTTGAATTGGTGTTATACTGAGTACTTAATTCTGAATGAGAGAGGCCTGTTTACTTGCTTTGATAAGCCTGCATGAACGGGTCATTAGTAAAGGTTGCCACGAAATCTTCATTTCTTTACAATAATTTCTGCTTCTCCACTTCTCTCTTGCAAGTGGTGTTCATGAGTTGCTTATGAATTAAATCCTAGTTCTTTGATCTGGCTCTATTCTTCTATTAATGAACGACTTTAAAAGGGTCTGCTCCAAGACATTCCACAAAACTAGTCTCTTCTTTTCCTTCTAACTTTAATTTACTTTCTCTGAGAGTGTTCATTTAACTGAACTAGTTAGAAATTGCTTGCCTTCTAACTTCTTCTGTAAGTTTATACTTATAGTCATTCAGAGTCTTTTTATAATCGATAGTTAATGAATCAACAAAGCTCTTGGCACCAATTTCATCATCAAACTCATTTGCATATTTCAAACTTTAACTAGCATACTAACTCTAATGTTGTTTTGCTTACTAAGGTGTATTACTTATAGATTTTGAAGTTTGATCAATCAGCTTATTTTTAGATGACCTAGAAATGTCTAATGATTAATTAAAAATTCCTCCCAAATTTTGCTTAGGACTAATTAGTGATGTCTATGGTCGTTGATGATGCTTCTTTTAAGCATGGGAATGGATTACATTTTTTTCAGATTATTAAGTATCTTTTTTATTAAGCTGTGCAGAGCTATTTAAAATATTTTCAACACTGCTCTTATTTCTTCTATTTGATATGATCATTCTTTATGACATAGGAGGTTTTGCTTATTTTTACGTTTGATTAGATTAAGATTAATTAATTACTTTGCTGTAAAATCTATCTTATTAACTCAAGATGCTTTCATTGCCAAGTGGTAGAGTAGATTTATTCCTAAGATTACTGAGGTTTAATTTTGATTCTGTCTACTTGTTGAAGGAAATTCTTTTTCCAAACCCATCTGGATGAATTTAAGGCTTTGAGTTTTGCTTTCTTTCAGAACTCTATAAGCTTAATAAAAATAGAATGCAACAATACCAGAGCTGTTTAATATAATGATGAGTATGACGATTGATATTGATCTCTTAAATCTTTTGTGTTCTCCATCTATGGCTTCAATACCTCATTTAATAATAAAATAATATCTCATTGGTTTAAAATGTAGGTGATGGTTCTCTGAAAGTCCTCTTTAATGGACTATCATTTATAAAACCAACCTACTAACTGCTAGTTCTCAATAAATCTAAAAATAAAAACTATCAAAAATTAATATCTTACTTGATATCTAACTGCTGTTGTTTAACTTATCGTTGATAGCTTTATCATTAGATTTTTTGTCGATCTAAAATTCCAGTTTTTTCTTAACTTTATCTGAAGTTAGATACTTTGAATTGGAATTTATCTGCACTCCCTTTATCAAATTTAAAATATTTGAATATTAATTGCTAACAGATTCTTTGCTTGTCTAATAGCAAGTTAAGTCATTCTATTTCAGTTAATTGCTTTATTTTGACATCCATTAAATGTTTTAATTTTGCATCAATGACCCACTAGAGTTATCGGAAGTTAATGATGGACTCCTTCCTGTTGATATTTTAGATGAATTATTCTGATGTTTGCCTTAGATTTTATTGTCTGAATAGTCTACTGAATAATTCAATTACTGTTTTTTATTAGAATGCTGAGATTGATATGATTAATCCAGATATGCTGAGTTATTCAGAGATCTCTATCTTGAATACTTATTTTCCATTAAAATTTTATTTTAATTCACAAAAGCTGTTAAATTGCAGGTTATTTATTCAATATATAGCAACTTTTATCATTTAAGAAATTAAATAAAACAACATTTAATTCACTAATTTAAGTTCAAACTGTTTTGCTTGTTGTTTAAAGGGCTGTTTTTATTGCTTTGAAAAGTCTCTTAAATATAACTCTTTTTCTATTCAACAATAATTTTATTCTTAGTTACGTTTAAAACTTAAAAGGGAAGTTTCAAAACTAATCTTAACAAATATATCAATAAACACTTAAATTTTAATTATTTATTCAGAAAGCTCTATGACTATACCTAAAACAGAAAATTATTTTAAAATATAAATGTTCATTATTACCATTTGATAATATTTGTACTTTTTTATAAAAAAAATAGTTATTTAACTACAAAAATAGACACCATTCTTCTATAAACTTTAATTCTTTCATCTTCCCTAAGAACTTATGGTGAGACAGTTTTGTTTGTTTTAACTTTTTAAAACCATGGATTTAGTTTTTATATCTTCCTGTCCCTTGAATTCAAATGATTTCTTCCTGATTTCACAGCACCGCCAACTTCAGCTGAATTATAATTAAGCTAAGTAGCATTAAGGATTGCTTCGTTCTAAAAAAAAAATCAGAGAATTAATAATAATTTTTACGATTTATTTCTTGTTCATGTTATTTTTCCTAATTCTATCAACTATGTTATCTTTCTCAATCAAGAACGCATTCTGCTTGAACATCTTCAAATCATGCTCATTAAAGACTAAAATGGATATTAATATAACTTTTTATTTACAATCGAAGAAGTCTTTCTTATTTAAGTATATCAAATCAGAAAGAGCTATCGCTCTAACTCTGCATTTTCTCTAGACAGGCATTTATTCATTATCATCTGAGTTGCCAATTTATTCTCTTTCTTAAATCATTTCTTCATGCCCAAAAATATCACCTGGCTTTATCTCTCTGACTTTATATAGGATTTGCTTTCTTGTGGTATTAACCTCCCATTAGTTTTTACTCTATAACAAATTTAAAGAAAAAAGAAACTTACCACAGGATAAATATTCTAGTCTTCAATTTCTACTATAGTTTCTAGCGCCAATCTACCAGATTTTAAAATATAAAACACCTCAGGTTTAGAACCAAGTTCATAAATTACTATATAAGATTATAGAGAATCAATAATTATACCTTCATTTGCTGAGTATTTTTATTCATTTAACAGATTATTGAATTCCAAAAGCTTAATATACGACCAATCTTTGCAGAAAGGTACTTATAACAAGAAATTTTATCTCTAGCTTTTTTAAATCATTTTTATGTGATAGATCACATTTCTGTAATCTTGCTTGTATAAAATCAGACATTATACAACTTCATGCGCTTTTATGGTAGCACCTCTGAAATAATTATAAAATTATTATAAATTACCTTTTATCATCTGTTTCTAATGCTCTTTCTCCAAATACTTTATTTTCGCCTAGAATTACTATACAATTTTGTAATTCTGGATCAATATAGATTCCAACATCACCTTTTATAATTACATACATGCAATCACCATCATCTCCCTTCCTCATAACTAGAAATGTTATAAAATTTGGAAAAGCTTACTTATATCTTAAGGTTAGAATTCCTTGAAGGCAAATTTATCTGTGAGCATATTGAGCACTTCCTTTTAGAAATTCTTAAAAAATGGAACCTTAAATTTGAGGTACATCATTAAATAATGTTTTTCTTCTTGATTCCTATAGTCTGTATTTTTCTAGGCTACTTTCTAAATCTAAAATACTTTCTCTTTTTCAAGTTTAAGAAACCTCTTTAGCTCAACTCTTTCGTTTGTGCTATCTTCATTTGATTACTTCACTTAATTTGGGTCACCTGAATTTTGTGGATTTAGCCTAGTTTTGTCGTTGATAGGGCCTTCATTCTAATCATCTTCTTCTCTCTTTTTTGTATCTGAGATTTTTCTCATCTTCTCTTTGAATCACAGATAATATCATATATATAATATATGTGTATTTTGATAGAGTTATTAGGACTCACTTCCTACTTCATCCTCTTGATAAAGTCTACTTTCTTTTGTATTTTTAATGGCATTTCTAAGTCTTTTCTACTTTAATTGCAATTTTTCTAATTGTACTCTTTCTAACGATTTATTCTACAAAGTTGTATTTAAGTTTCCATCATTCAATGTAGCATTCAAAACCCCAAAACCCCTTAGTGAGGTTTATAAGTGCTTTGATTTGTAGGGTATTGTTGGGGTCTTATTGGGGTTAGTAGAGAAAATGCAGGTTTTTTGTGAATTTAATGAGTATTTAATGAGTATTATTGTATTTAATTCAAACAAATTTTATCTTCTTATCTTTGTGGTACCTCTTGAATCTAGCTCTCTTGAGTGCTTCATGTATGTCTTCTAGCGATTATCTTGGATAAGCTGGAGCTCTCACGATTATCATCTCTACAAGCTTCTTAATTTCATTGCAGACATCTTCCTGTTGTATATGTTTAGAAGCCAAACTTATTGATTATTTTTCGTGCTTTGTTCCAAAGTAAGACATATTTTCCATATCGCACTCTAAGATTATGGCAGCAACTGCCCATACATCCCATTAAACAGAGCCATTAGTCCACTTCTCCCTGATTGGAAAGTATCCTGGAGTGCCAAGCACCTTAGCCAAAGTCACAATTTCTTATCTTATAGCTCTATTGAAATCAATGACTACAATTTCTAAAGAACAGAGATTTAACATAACATTTTCAGGCTTCAAATCTCTATGTACATACCCAAGTTCATGGAGCTCTTAAACACCCTTAATCATTTCTGACAGTATCTCATTTAAATCATCTGGGTATCTATTATGATAGAGATACTCTCTTAAAGTCATTTCAAACTTTTTCAGTCATAATGCAACAAAGCCATGCCCAAGAATAACTCCATCAAGTCTAAGCAAGTTCTTAAACTATTTTTTCTAAGCCTCCCTCAGTATTATGTATTCATTTGCAAATTCATTTTGATACTGCTCATTTTTAATGAGATACTTGAAAGGATATACTTTGTAAGCATACTCATCAACCACTATCAGCTTAGCCTTGTTTGGTAAGTCAAAATGCAAGTAATTTTCAATACATCTTTCAATATCAATTGCATTCAATGCAGGTATATACATAGCTCTCTCTTAAAGACATGCTATAAGAGTACCATTTGCTGGCTGATTCATTGATTCAAAACGCTTCTGCCTCTTGAGCCTTTCCTCCTGTTCTCTTTATGACTCAAGAGAGTTATTTTTTCTTTTAGCAGATATAAGCTTTTAAGTTTCTTTATCCTTAATTAGGAATTCGCTTAAGTGGTGCTTTTGCATATGCCTCTTTACTTTGGCTGAGTGAGTATAAGACTTCATGCATGTTGTGCATTGGTACCTTCCATCCACTTTGTCATGTTTAAAATAAATCTTGGCTTTGCCAGAATGTACTTCTTTAATGTGCCTCTTCAAGCTCGACTCAGTTGAGAAGAAATTTTAGCAGTCTTCACATTAAAATGTTTTAATTTTTTCAATTGGTTGCTGTTCCTTATCTTCCTCAACCAATTCAACTTATATTTAAACTCCTATCTCTGCACTCTACTTCTTGTTTTAAACTTATATTTTAAAGACCTCAGCTTCAAACTCTAGAGCTCTTAGCTCAACCTCCTTTTCAATATAAATTACTTCTGGTTTCTTGGAGGAGCCAAAGTTGAGTAATGATTGACCTGTTCCAAGAGAAACTGCCTTACGATTTAAGTTGGACGCCATGTTTAAATTCAAATTTAAATTTCTATTATAAAGCTCTAATAACTATTCTGGCTATAGTCACTCTGTATAGGAGTTGATACGACAACAATTATGGTTGAATATAAGGTGTTAGAGATCATATTTATGCTTTGTTTATAAATTTAATTTTTCTAATTTCATACTTAATAATTTCGATTTAGGTACCAACTAAGTATAAAATTGAGTTGGTACTGGTACCAATTAGGTTTTGAACCATTTTGGAACTTTTCCATTAAAACCTCATTAGTTTAAAACTTGGTACTAATTAAGTTTTGGTACTATTAAATTGGTACCAATTAAATTTAAACGAATTTAGTACCGGTACTAATTAAATTTAAACAAATTTAGTACTAATTTAATGGAACTAAATTGATAATAATGGAGCTCCTTCTCTAAAGTTTGATACAGCTTCTGCCAGCTTTCTCCACGTATCCTTACCAGGTTGACCTCCTATAAGATGCCCATATTTAATACTAAGATTTTTAATAGTAGTGAGGATCCAGAACTCTATATATTATAATTTGAAATTCAATAAGAAGAGAAGGAACAAGGATGGAATCTATAAGTACTGCAATGAAGAGGGTTGAAGCTTAAGAAATGATCTCAAGATTTAGAAGCAAGGAAGATCTCTATCGATACCTCACTCAGCATGGTAAGCATGTGACATATACTTAATCATATACTATAGTGGGTTTATTCCTTCCAACGATGGAAGGTACCAAAATTTCATTCTTAAAAGCTATACTCTGCGATGAGAAGAAAGCCTTTAAAAACAATGAAATAAAGTTGATAGATATACCAAACTACCCAGAGATTTCAGTCACTAATCTCTACGAGGATGCGATGAATGATAAAGAGTTGGTTGTTTATCTTCCTACCAAGAAACAATCTCCAACAAGCTTCCAGAAAGGAGCTTCTTCTTTGGTGTTCTTGGCACTTTAAGAGAGAGTTATCTCAAAGAGATCATTGAAGAAGCTCACAAAAAACGCTACTCTATTTCTCCTGAAGATTAAAAGAAGCAAGGCATACTAATAAGTGAGGCCTGGCTCGCTGAGCTTAAGAAGCATCCTTACCTCTCTAGTAAGCATTGATTTAAACTTTATAGGGAAATCTGGGACTGGTATATTCCTAATGAAAGAGAATGCAAAGGTTCACAGAGAGAGAAAGTCAAAGAAAATATATGAAGTTAGCAAGAGACTTTATAAAGATGTTTAAAAGCCAGATGAAATGAATATAGATGCAGGTGCTGGCACTAAGAGAAGAAACATGGGCCCAGGCAAGCCATAAGAAGAGGAGAAGAAAGAGAAGCCAAATCCCTTTCTGGGTTAATTTAATATGTGAATATATTCATTCGTTTAAATCTAAAACTTATTTATAAACATTCATTCTTCCCTCTCTAGCACAAATTGTTGTCTTATCTATGCTCACTCTCTTACAGCTGCTTTGAATTAAGTCAACTGTATCGATGGGCAAGTCATGCATAAGATGATACAGCAGCAGCTTCTTGTAGTGAGTCTTGATTTAGCTCCAGTAGAATTCAATTCCATTAAATTATGGGCTATAAGGAACGTTGTATACAGGAGTTATGTTTAACTCTTCATAAGCTTTCTTAGACTCCTTAATCTTATGAACTGAGAGGTTATCAACAAACAGGATGATCTCTTGGTTACTATACTTCTCTCTGAGTTTATGTAGGAACTCTATATACTACTCTCGCTTAATAGAGCGAGGGTGAATAACATAACTCTCTAAGCCTAAATCTTCACTTATACCAGCTAATATTGCATGGGTGACTACCTTCACTTTTTAGTCATAAACTTCTATATTATCATACTTCTTATACCAAGACTTATTAATAAAAGTGTTGAAGGTGAATACAGCTTCATCAGCGTGTATGAACTTGATGTTATTAGTAATAGCCCTCTGCATTTAATCATATATATAGTTTAAATTATTACTATAAAATGGCACTGTAAAATCAATCACTCTCTTCACTCTGTTGACAGTCTTGAAAGTAATACCATTTCTTCTATAAATATTGGCTATAGTCTAAGGAGAGATACGCATGTCAGGAAACTTGCGATGAAACATCACAGCTCGCTAGTCTAATGGAAAGTGTGCCCAATACTTCAAAGTCTTCGAGTCGCAGAGGTAGTCAATATGGTGCTGTGAGAACTTTTATTTTCTTGCAGGATGCTTTCAAGTGCCTGAATTAAAATGCTAAACAGCTAACATGCAGTGATACCTAACAGTAGAGGCACTCTTGTGTAAGAGCTTTGCTATAGCTGCATAATTCAGTACTGGTTTGACTTAATCTATATTAATACTAGTACCATACCTAAGCTTAAGCAGTAAATCTAAATATTTCTCATCATATATAGACCCTAAATTTCGCTAATTTCTATTTCTCATATTGCAAATTGGCCTAATTTCTCTACTAACCCCAATAAGACCCCAACAATACCCTACAAATCAAAGCACTTATAAACCTCACTAAGGGGTTTTGGGGTTTTGATTGTGACTGTTGAGATTTGAGTTGAAATTTCTCTACATACTGTTGTGTTTGTTAACAAAGTTAAGTTTATCATAAGACTGGCGTTATCTTCTTAGAAGTTTCAAATCTACTTAGTCCATATCTCCAGTTAGTGAAAGTTTTGGGCTTGTTAGACCATACTCTCCCTTAATACAATAAATAAAAGATTCTTTTTAGTTTTGTCTATTATTCTAACTAATTCTTTAAATTCTTCTCTTTCTTATGAGAGACCCTTAAATCCAACTCTTAAATTAGCATCATTCATTCTTTGAGTCATAGATGTGGTGTTTTCAAAATCTCCATTCTAGCTATCCCTCTTATTCCTCATATTCTTTAGTATCTCACTTACAAGAACGTTTTACTTTTGATATAACTTTTTTTCTACGTAATCAGATATTCGCTTACGGGAAACTTATAGCAAGTTGTCGCCTTATACAAACCTTTAACTAAACTAGTTGTCTACTAATTTCAATGCTTTTAGACCTTATAAGAATTCTATCTAGTCTGAGTGGTACTTTTCTTGTTCAAGTTTCTAGAGTTTGTTTAGAGTTTTAGTTTTATTAAGAGGTGATTTAATTGAATCTTGATATGTCCCTTCTTATCCCAAGGAATACTAGTAATCTTGTTCTAAATTATCCCTTCTAAAAATAAATTAACAAAATCAGTTCTATTTTACCATGGACTTGAGATTTTAGGGAGGAAAGTAGATGGATTCTTGGTAAGCGAGTGAATAGGGGATATATCCTCCTGTTAAGATCTATTTTCGTATTTAAACCCAAATATATCTTGCTATGAATACTATTCCATCAACTACTAACCATCACTGCGCCTATTTTAATATAACTGCTGGTTAGTACTGTAAAGTTTCAACCCTTCACTTCCACTAATATCGTATATAGACTCCAATTTATTAGTAGTCACTTTTTTATTGTTGGATGTACTTTGAGTGTTTTAGAGCACTCTGCTTGTCTAATTATTCAGTAGAAAATTACTAGGAGTTGATCTTAATTAAACCGGGGAAAATATACCTTTTTGGATGTTTTTTTAGATTAGATTAACATCTGGTTCATCAAACTTCATCTTTCTATAAATATATAAAAATGAGGCTATTCAATTATAGTTACAAATCCAGCATCACTTTATTTAATTAATATTATTATATATTTCTTAATAATAATTCAATTCAAGAGTAAAATATCCAAAATAAATATTACATTGAAAGAATATTATGAATTAAAACAATTAATATAAATTTAAATTAATCTATCAATTGGATTTATTTAGTTAACAAAATGCATGACATTGAAAAAGAAGAAACTCTATTGTCCTCAGAGAATACGATAGATAATTCTAGCTAAGATTTAGATGCCTTCAGTTAAGTTCTTTTAGACACTGAGGACACTACATAGTATAATTTAAATCCAAGATTTTTGTAAATTCAACCCAAATAATCTGAGAATGCTTAAAATACTGAAAAATTGTCTGTTTTTGGGGCGGCTATGGCATTCTTAAGTACAATTATAGGAGGTGGAGTAGTTGGTCTACCTTTCTCATTTTATCATTCAGGCATACCGTTCGGAATAATTTTGAATATAGTTTTTGCATTGTAAACAATTTATTCTTGTCACTTAATCATTTAAGCTAAGGAGCTTACAGGTGGGCTATGCTTTATTTCATATATAATTTAATAATTTTAATGCTCTTTTTCAGAGATTGGATATTTGTTGATGGGAAGAAAATCAATATTCTTAGTGAATGGCATTATTTTCATTGGTGCCTTTTAACTAATCATGATATATTTCATAGTAATTGGTGATATTTGTTCTTCATTTTTCTCTGAGTTCACTGGAAAACCTGAAGGAGATAAATATTACACTTCTCGAAGTTTTTATGTTGCGATCTTGGCCTTCTTCATTATTGGATTTATCTTTAAAAAAGAAGTGCACGAATTTAAATTTGCTTCATATATGCTTTTCTTATCGATTGTGATATTCATCATTATCTGTGCTTTGGAAATGATAATTGATGGAAATCATTGGAACACAGATAAGGACTACTCTCAATACTATAAATTGCACTTTGATAGACAGCTCTTTACAGCAATATCTGTGTTTATCACTGCTTACGGGTTTTAATCAAATATATTTCCAGTGATTAGATCTATGAAGGAGCCTACAAATGAAAACTGTATCAAAGCAGTAAGCATAGCAGTTTTCTCATCAATGGGCATTTACATAACACTTTCTTTCTTGGGAATTTACATGTTTGGCTCTGCAATAAGACCTGATTTAATGGATAGTATAGGGGAAGAAGGCTACCATTTTACCTCTATTGCTTAATGTATGCTGTTCTTCTTCGTTATCTTATTCCACATACCATTTGTGTTTTTCTATGGAAGAGAGAATTTCCTGTAGTTGATAGATGAAATTGACAGGCAATCAATTTCCATAAATTTGCAATAGTAACTAGCTTCTTACCAACAAATAATGAGTAAATCAGGAGAAATGGATTAAAAGATTTTGAAAACTAATATTAAAGTTTCGTATTATGACATGAATACCTACTACTATCATTTTGGGACATTAATAATTTTTATACTATAAGTGATTGGTGCTGCCTTCATAAAAGATATAGGGATAATATTTTAAATTGGTGCTGCTATTGCTGGTTCAAGTTGCTAATTCATTATACCCGGATTGTTTTACATATTAGCTGAGACAAAATTTGGTGCTAAAGCTCAAAGATCAGAAAGAAAACTAAGCATATGCTTGGCTTATCTGAATGTGATTGTTGGATTAATTTTTCTCATTTCATTGTTAGTGGGCACTTTTATAAATATAGTAGCGGATTCAGAAGAAGGAGTTCATGGAGGATGATTTTAATTTTATATTTTACTTATCAAACAGAAGACAAAACTATAAAGTACAATTTATACAAATATAATTTTAGATAAAATAAACTAATAATACTAACAATATAATTGCTTTATAAGTCTATAATTAAGAAATACACGTATAAACTAATTCAAAATAAGGAAGATGTATGTGAAAATTGATTTTTAACTGGTTTAGGTTTCTATGTTGTGACTCTCTGCTCCTTCTACAATTAAGATTAATTATTTTAATTATTGCTTACTAGTAGAGGCATGAGTTTCTTATCCTATGATAAAATAGAAATTATTAAATATAAATGAATAAATAGTTATAGAATGGTTCATAGAATATTTCTGGTTCTACTATTTGTCTAGGTTAACTCGGTCTAGACTTTGGTATAATCTTCTACTTGGGCGCTCTGTCTTTATAAACTCTCTAAACTCCATGAGGAGTAATAACTGTATTAGAAGATGGTGTGTGATCTCTAGACTATCTTGTTGAATGAATTTACTAGGTTGAATACTTCTTATCGTTAAAAGAAGTTTAAGATTATATTAATTGAGACTTTTTAGCTGTGCCTGCCGAGGTTTTATTTAAGTTTAGCGAGTTTTACTTCTGCACTTTGAATTAATTAGTGCTACTCTTCGGAGGCATCTGTTTCTTAGTAGTTGTGTTAACACTTGCGCTGAGTGAAATTTACGATGATTAAGCGCTTTGGTTATCGAAAGTAGAAGATTATTATTCAAGTCTCTTATTCTGTCTTCTAACTGAATCTTAGAAGCTTTCGTAAAATGAAAGATCTGATGGTGTGTTGTAATTTATTTGTGAAGGTGGAATGAAAAATCTGCCTTAGGTGTTTTAACTCACATTATCTGAAACATCATCTTAATCGTCATCTAGTATAAGCTTAACTATTTTCTTTTCTCTTGTTTTAATTATTGGCATGATAACTCTACTGCCTGTATAAATTATAAAAAAATATCTCAAACAAAATATAACTATTATACTATTAATAGGTGAAGATTCTCCTTTTAATTATTACAAATGACTAGCAAATTCATCTCTGTATTTATTATATTAACTGTAAAAGTTACTATTGCTGAAATGGCATTTTTTGTAAAGTAAATTGTCTTCAAAAGTTTAAAAAATTACCCTAAATCTTAGGTTTTATAATAATATGTAAAATAAATGAAAATGAAAAGTAAAATTAAATTATTTAAGTTAAAATGATATAAAATTGCTCTAAGTAAAAACTTTTATATAACGAATGAAATAAGGCATCCTAATTATAATATCTATTGTTAATTTTCTCAAAATTAAATAAATTTCTAAAATATTTTATTCTTCTTCTTTTCTTCCATCGATTGGCTTGCTGCTGTATGTCATTGAACTATATGCTCCTATAGCTTTCATTGTAGACTTCATTGAATCATCTTCTTCCCTCTTCTTCATACTTGATCTCAATGGTGATTTAGAATTTCCTTTTGAGTTGTAAAGTCTCTAGAAAACTTCATCAGCTTTCCTCTATCTCGATCTTGATGATTGTTTTTGTCCTCCTCCTAGGTTCATACTGTTTGCTGAGCTACTAATACTATCAAAGAAATGTTGATTAAAATTTGATAATATAAGTTAGTGATTCTTTTCTACAAAGGTAACTCTGGTATTTTTAGTTTTCAATTTTTAATCAGAATTTTGCAAAGGTACTTAAGTTCTATACATAGATAGTTAACTTTTATCAGGTGCTGAAGGTCTATGAGTTAGGAGTTTAGGATCAAAGTCTTAAGAATCTAGAGCACTATATTCATCATCAATAAGCATCACAAATTCTTTTTACTTGTGAACTTTATTGTAAAATTTGTTCTTTGTCATATCTATGAATGGAGAAGATTATAAGCTCATAGAGTTGCTGTCTTATGACATTTACAAACCCTCAATGCTTAATAATTAAGCAGGTGAGAAAGCTGGATCATCAATCATGTTTTAAACTTTATAGTTCTTCGGGGAGGGCTCAAGCTCCTTTTTATCTTCGCTTATTGGATCAAGCTTTAATTCCTGAAGAGGGCTTGACTTAATCTTAAAAGTAAATTCTTCATTACTGCCTAATGACTTTCTTTGTCTTTTATTTCTTAAATTATCGGTCTAAGGTGAATCAGCAGTGTTTATTGTTTGATATTCAATGAATGAGTTTTGATGCTAATGAAAGTTTTGATTGGGTGATAGGGAATTTATAAGATTTTATTAGGCACTTTAACTTGAATCATTTTATAATGGAAGAGTTAAATGTTATTGCTAATGTTGTTCTTTGTTATTCCTGAGAATCTTGATTTTCTTAGTTGACTCTTTAAGCGCGTTTATTGGATTCATTATAGCTTCTTCAACAGTAACAGGCTCTTTCAAACTAATGTTTGATTTATTATATCTCAGAAGTGATGGGACCATGTTGTCTTGCCCTTGCTTTGACTAATTGTCCTATGTAGTACCAAATGAAGTGAA
This sequence comes from Oxytricha trifallax, assembly GCA_000711775.1. Lineage (NCBI taxonomy): Eukaryota > Ciliophora > Spirotrichea > Sporadotrichida > Oxytrichidae > Oxytricha > Oxytricha trifallax. The sequence continues at coordinate 85,079 of ARYC01000439.1, read as the reverse complement.
AGGTTGCTATTATTGAGTAGAATCTGCGAAGGACCTGAGATTATTACTAGGATTATTTCTCGTATCTCTTTAGCCTAGAGCCATTTAATTTAGAGTCATTTATTTAAGCAAACGATTTCTGATGCTTTCATCATAACTTTCATTCATTATCATTGACTCAAACCCTTCTTAGCACTATGGTGAGGATGATTGATCGTTATTTAAACACAAAAAATAGAATAAAAACAAATTTGAATTGAATATATTAGACTAATGATTGTTAGGTCTGATAATTTGATGCTGATATATAGCTCTACTTTCTGCTCTGCTCATTCTTAATTCCGAATCGTCTCCAAATCTCACACTCATATTGTTGTAGTTATCAAGTGAAATGACAGAGCCTCTTAAGTCATCATCAGTATAAAAATAGAAATAAGTATTGTCATTAACTGTAAAATTATAATTTAAGCTTTAACTTAAAATTAATATTTGCAATTAAATTATAATAATAATATCTTTCATATTTTTTAAAATTAAAATTTCAAATATTTTTTTCATTTTTTTATATAAAAATAGAAGAAGTATAGATGATGAATTTCACTAATCACAAATTATAAAATATATCTATAATATGAAGCTAAATTATAATCTTATTTTAAGGGATTTTAATCAGTAATTAAGAATTTATTAGGTGGTGATATCTCGCTGTTCTAATCCAGTTGTTCAATGCTTTGAACTGACTCTACTTTCTTGATAAGTTACCTCGAAATATTTGATGGTCTATTTATGCTAATGCGCTTGTTCAAGTTAACCTAGAATTTCTTTGGGACTTCTTGAGCCATTCTGAGTTGCAAATTTGTATTTTTACTTGAAATACTTTCTTCGAATGTGAAATTTGGTGTTTCCAACATAGACTGATTAATACTTTGATTTAGCTCTAGTTTCTGATGTGAAACAAGAGATTGCTTAATGTTTTGAATTGTGGGTGGAGAAATGTGCTTCACACTATTGCTGATACTCATTAAATCCACACTTTAAAAGTCAGAACTAGTTTAATTTTCCATGAGAGGCTCTTCCTAATCCTTGTCATATTGAGATTGTTGTGACTTCTATTGCTTCATGAGTATTTAGTTTACTCTTTCCTATTCAGTATTGACCACACTGTGAATAAAACTATTCTAATCCTTTTAATGAGCAACCACATTATTGCTACTGACACTCTTGTATTGATGATTATTCGTATTTTTCATAGGTTGCTCAAGGGAATCTTTTGGGTACATGTCCGAGGGGTTTTGTCTTTTCTTTTAAGCATTAGTTGGAGGGGTACTTTAAACTTACTAGTTTTAGCTTGGGATTGAAGTCATTGGTTCATGTTATTATGGGGTGAATTGTTAAATTTAGGATTATTGTTGTTATTACTAAATACCATTAGGAGTCTATTACTTTTAAGGTGTTTCTATCTTAGATTAAGGCTGTTCAATAGTAGGTTTTATTATTTTTATGTTTTATGTGCTATTTAATATGGCATCTTTATATTTTTAATCGTTTTCTTCTTGGATATTATTTACAAAAATAAAAATTTAGAAAAATATATTCAAATAAAATAATCAATTAATCAATATTTTTAGTCTGTAATTTGTAATTTTAGATATTTATATAAGCATTATTGTTAACATCCACTTTTTATTATTAGATATAAGCAATTTAATCAGAAATATGTTGAAATATTTCAAAAATTTAGTCAAATTATTCAATATTTACCTATTTAAAAAACCTAAATTTTCATATTTTTTAATGGCATATGTTTTATATAAATTTAAAGATTCAATCACAAAAAATTAAAATCTATAAATGACATAAATTAGAAACATTTTCTATTTATTTTTACAAAGCATAACAATTCTTAATAAGAAATTACTTTCGAAAATAGGAAAGCTGAAAAAGATAATAAGATAAAGTACTAAGATCTAAAATATGTTCTATTTCACTTTCCCAAAAAACAAAATATTTAATTATACTACTTGGTTTCAATCCTACTTTTAACTTCTGGGGAAGGTTTAGGGTTTGGCTAATTCTAGGGATTATCTTGATTATTAGTGGATCTTGTTTATGAGTTTCCAAATCTACCACGAGTCACAACTTTGACAGTCTATGGCTATGATAAAGTTGAGTTACTCTCGTTAGGGGTTGGTGTTAGAGTTTACTAAGATTGAGCAATTGAATTATTAATAATAATGTTGGTATTTTAAATATTAATTATATTCGTAGTTGGAAGGATTTCATTTTTAATAGTATCGCTTTTCGTAGTAGTAATTATTGGGTTACTTTGCTTATTCTATTTTTTGGAGTTAAGAGTGGGGCTATATAAATACTTATTTTAAATCACCATGCTGAGTGTTGTTTGGTATTTCTATTTTTTGATGGGCTTGAGACATATCATTAAGAGATTATGCTAGATCATCAAGTAAAATAGTTCCTGAAGAAATGCCTAGATTTGATGTTTATTATTATGCATGAATTTTTGAAAATTAATTTTAATTTGAAATTAAATGAAAACAGAATATAATTACACATTCTTTAATTAAAAATGGATCATTAAGAAACAGTATTGTAGAACTCATTACAGTAAGCGATTCTCTTATGTTTCTTTTCTTTAGCAAAATTATCAGATATTTGAGTAATATTTTCATAAATTTGTTGTAAATTACTCTAATTTTTATACTTATTATAGAGAAAATACTTCTTAAATTTTAGATTATCACTAGCTTAGTGGAAAAGTTTAAATTGTGAGGAGAATTTTATGCAACATTTATTACTGCACTTATCAACTATAGAATTTACTGTATGAAAATGAACCACAAAAAGAGTTGTTCGCTAAAATGGAACAATTTTGAAAACTCAAGATAAAAAATATTATCATAAAATATATAAAAGACAGTTAGTAAATCGCGTGATAAAATTGCAACTTTTCTCCTTTTTATTTAAGGGTTTTTGCACTTTTATCTGTAATTATCTATTTATCTCTTTTTTATATCAGTTATTTTGTATTACTAATTTATAAATTCCCAATATTTTGTATTTTATCAATATTAAGGATCATTATTGTCAGGAGTTTATTATGGTTTTACTTTTCCTTTAGCTTTTGCTCTTACTTTTCGCTTTAAATTAGTACTATCTATTAAGTCTAGGGATTCTTTGGACCCAATCTTTTATGCTTATAAATATACTTGAGATTAATTGACTCCATCTAAAGTATTTGCAATATATTAAAATGTAAGTAAGTTTGATTTTAATTATTATTTTTGAGTGGGGCTGTTGTGATCGTCTTCCCGCATTATATCTTCTTAAATACTCTCTAATACTTTTGTTTGATAGTCATCACCATTTTAATATATAATTAGCTTTAAACCTGTGTTTTAAGGAGGCAAATCACTAGAAGCATTAAGTCTCTTAAAACTAATTGAACCCAAATTTAATTGCTAGTTTTATCTTTTTGGACTAACAGTCGCGATTGACTTCCTCTAACTGAAGATTCCCCACTTATATCCTTAGATTCATTAACACCTGATACTTGAGATTAAATATATAGATTAACTATTTGCAATCTATATTTCAGTATTTTAACATTAACAATCAATCTTACATCTGTTTTATTAAGAAACACGCTGTTTCGTTTCTGGATAAATTTAGATATGGAAGAGTTCATTGTTTTTTAATTTATAGGAGTGCGTGCAGGAGACAAAGAACCCATCTCATGCCCAACAGCTTTTGAGGTTCTCCTCTAATGAAATGAACTTAAAAGCATTTTAAATTAAATCGAAATTATTATACTCTTAAATAAAATCAGCTTTAATCTAACACTGAAATACACTTAATGGGAAATTAAATTTTAATTGAAATTTCAATTAAAATTTGAGGTAAATTTGAATGAATAAACTTTCAAGTTAAGTTTGGATATTATATAACAAATTAAATAACTTACTTATAATCTTACAAATGAAATTAAAACCAGTCTTGAGTACTTTACTCATGGCAATTACTACAGTTGTCTCAGCTGACGCTTCCTCAAGCCTTTAGCCTGAGCTATCCCAAGTCTAAGTTATGGATATTGCCAAATTCGTAGAGGGATTCCTATATGGAGTTATAAATCACGAGTTCCATAACATGGATGAATGCATTGCAGATGTTGGAAGAATTGCACAGAATGTTGAAATCGCAGTGACAGATTTCAAAAAAGAAAACTTTAGCGGTATTAAAGCTGGTCTCTTAGAAATTGGACAAGCTGTTAAGCTTATTCCTACTGCTGTTAATGATTGCAAGCAAGTTACTTAAGACCTATCAAAGCTTGTTAAAATGGCAGAAGTATTTGCTCATCCACTTTCTCTTATCTATCATGTCGGGAAAAACTTGATACTTAATGGAGTTGACATATTCAAGAAAATAGCTGATGCCTTAATTGCTTATGGAGCAAAAGATTACTTTTCTTTTGGAATGTATGTTGGCTAAGCAATGGACACTATTTTCTTGCACGCACCATACCCTAAGAATTAAATTGACGTTGAAGCCTATGAGTTTTTCGATAATTTTTATGCTGCCCTAAATGGAAACTCTTAAATTGACTAACAACAGCTCTATAATAATATAGATGGACTTGGCCTGATGATTTACGGTCCCATCAGATAAAGCATGACAGAATTTAATAGTGACTCTAACTTGAATATGAAAATATGGATGACTCTTCATGAAATATCTCACTCCCTTCTCGAAGGCTGCGACTCATTAGTAGCAAAGAATGCTATAACCACTGAGAATAGGGATGAAATTAAAACATATGCAGCTTGTTTGAGCAAGAATAAGCCAAAGGACATAGATTCCAAAATTGAGGGTCTCTTCCAAAAATCTTATGCCCTTTATAACGCTGGTTAAACCGACTAAGTTGGTAAAATATATGGCTAGATCGCCGTCATGAAATGCGGCTAGCAATCACTCTTGTTCCTCTAACAATGAATTTAATATAAGAACATATAAGAGTTTACTCATACAAGTCTCAAATATAAATGAGTAAGCTATTTTAGAATATAAAACCATATAAACATCAAATCAAACAAGTTAATTACATAAAAACCTTAAATATGATAAATTTTTATACTAAGAATTAATCTAGTCTTATATCATATAGTTATCGTCATCGTCTTATATTTAAAATTTTTAAAACTAATTTAGAGTTTAGAAAGTATTTTAATAATATATAAGATGATGAAAAAGATAATAATTTTTACTTAAAATTTCAAAAAATTAAAATAAAGTTTAAAAAATGAATGCTTAAAAACTTTTCTAAAAGTTGAATTATAAATTATCAAATTTTTATTTTAAAATAAATAAAGGAACTTTTATAATTATTTGGTTATGTAAAACAATTATTAGGTATATAAATAAATATATCATTTAATTTTAATTGTTCATAAATTTAGTAATTACTCTATAAGTCATCTTTTCTTTTTGTTATCTAACTCAATCACTAGCACTAGAACAAATATGAGTCTGGGTCTGCCATTTTTATGAAGCTCACAATTATTGACATAAATCCAAATATAACAAGGAAAGAAAAAAACACAATTGAGAGTAAATTTTTGAATGAAGACATTTAATCTCCCATATTCCTCAGTTTCACATAACAGTAAACTATATCGAACTTATATAAATATATGCGTAAATTACCTGGAATTAAGTAACATATAGAAGTTGAAGTGAGCCCTCCAAATATTCCCAGAACAGATATGACGTCGGGGAATATGATAGATATTATAATAATGATCACGTAGAACACTCCAGTTATAATGATGTTTTGCTTCTTGGAGATATCATCATGCTCGTATAGCATTTAAAATAAGTTGTTTTTGAAAGGCAAGAAATTCACTACCATGTTTACAACCATCACTACTAAGACAGCCACCGATGATAAAATCATGAAGTAATCTGTACTCATAGAAGGCAAACTTTCCCTGCTTAAGATAATATCAGAAGTCCGGCCCAGAGTAGAGAAATAGCCAAACATTGCCATTAAAATGTAAAAACTGCAAGTAATAAAGGTGCTACGTTTGATAACTTTCATGATTCTACGTTTTATGGGGTTGTCTAACTCGTTATAAACAGGCAAGAGCTGAGTTTGGTTCGTGAATGCGAAAAATACAATTCCTAAGCCGTTAAAAAAGGATAGCGAAGGGCATGCATAAATTACTTTTCTCTCCTGATCAGAAAGTGCTGGATGGAAATCTTTTATGTAAAAAGGTGTTTCAAATATCACTACAGTCAGAGTAAGGGAAAGTGATATTATAGATCCAAGAGCAATATATAATTAAACAAAAAGTATTAATAATTTGATTAAATATTTATATCTTGCACTTGAGATATCCCTCATTAGTGAAAGAGGGAACACAATTGTACTAATTACAACAATTGGCACCATCGCTTTGAAGAAGGTTAATTCTCCCTCTACTGTACCAATAGCAGAACTTGGAACTCCCATGTCCAAAAATAAATTCGTAATAATTTATGTCACTAAATAGACATTAAGAAATGGAATTTCTTACGAACAATCATCACAATATATTCTCTAATCGTTCGAATTTTATAATATTTTTATTACTATCCTTATAATAATAACAATATTAAATATTAAATATGAAACTCTAAAGTAATAATTCTTTGCATTTATAAATCAAATTACTTTTTTCTGCTCATTATTTCAACTTTTCTTAACTAAATGAATAAAATTATATTACATTATTCTTAGTTATATAATTATTAGTAAATAATTATCAATTAATGAATTTTATATAAAAATTATATTCTAATAATTTATTTGCCAATACGAATTATTATGAATAGTGCATGCTAGGCAATTAGCGAATATATAAACTAGAATACTTGTTTAAAGGAATCTGAGTAAAAAGGGGCCTCCTGCTTTTTCAGCAATTTCATTGTAACTATATAGGTTATGATGCCTTGCTCTTTAAACAAGCATGTATAGCGACCAGAAATTACTGATTGCTCCAATGCTTATCATCATTATTCCAAATATCCAGCCATTCTCTTAAAACACTTTTGGAAATGTTAGCACTCCAGTACCAATAGCTGAGGCGCACAATGAAAATATACTCCCTCTCAAACTCCCAGAGTCCATTCTTGATAGGTTTCTTTGCATAAATGATCTTCTGCTAAGAGCTATAGATTGTTGTTATGGAGTGTAAAATGTGACTTACAATTCAAAGACTATCGAGTGACTGTGTCATCTCTTTTAATATCATCCTTGTCTGGATGTAAAATTCCCTTCAAAGATCTCTTGCTATCTAATAAGCTTTTTCTCGATGAAATTACGCTATTGTCATCTATTGCTTCAGTCAAAGCCAAACTTTCATTTAATTTCATGTCGAATTCATTCTATAGTAATCTCTTCTCGGAATTGATGTCATCTGAATTGTACTTAATAGATGCAATAGGTGAGTTGATTTATTAATTAAGAAGTTCCTAGGTAGGTTCTTAGTCCTAATCTATTATTTCTATTTTTTCAATGGTATTATAATCAGGTAAGTTATTATCGTCTTCCATTTTTAAAAGTAAATTTCAATGTTCTATTTATATAAATAAAAGAATTAAGCTATAAGTTAATTATAGGTAATTTAATTAAATAATAACTAAATAAGCTACTTAATTCAGATGATAATACTATTTCAAATCAAGTCTATCAACAAGTTAGTGGTCTCATTTAAGTTTAAGTTCTGAATGTCTCTATAGTCAATGAGGGCAGACTTTAGATTGAATGCGTGCAAATACTTAATCTTCTATTTACACTTTCCATTTAGCTCTTTAGTGATCGTAATTTCAGAGAAATCTTCTTTAAGATGCTTTATGTAGTGGACTGGTCCAAGCAATTCTACAACTTTCGTTGTTTAGTAATCAGGCAGGTAAAAATCCACAATATACTTATCGTTTATAACTTTTTGTCGCTCTATTTTACCAAGTCGTGAACTCTGTCTTTCCAGGGAAGCAGTTAGCTTACTCTCTATTAATTGTGTTTTAGGAGGGGGTATCAACTATGAGCTCTGTTTACTATCAATTTTCACAATTTCATACTATTTATTGAGAAGGTCTAATATTTGCTAAACTTTATTTTCAAGATTGGCGTCATTTGAAAAGTAATTTATCTAAATTAAATAGTGCAAGGTACCTTTAGTCATTCTGATTTATATAGGATTGAGATTCTCAATGTTAGATTTGGTGAGCTAATCTAAGAAGTATTTACAAGTCTTTGGGGGAATGTGATCTATTTCTTGCAAAAAACTGTCATAAATTCTAGTTAAATCTTTGATGGTTAATTTATTATCATATCTCTTCACGAAACCACCATTGATTATCTCTAAATTTTACAAGACAGTTTTATCTACCAATATAATACATAAAATATATGTAAACCATATTTAGATTCTTCATGGTATCAAGAAAATCTGCAAAATCCATTTTGCTCAACTTTCCTGATTAATATCTTTTGAATGTCTCTTAAACTGCTTTAGTATTGGCAAACAAATGATAAATTGAATTACATTAAATGATAGAATATAAAAATATTTTAATAAATTCTAATTTTGAACTAATAGAAAACTAGATTCTGCTAAAGTCTATATTGATTTAAAAGTATCTAATTAATAATCAATTTTTGAAAGGTGATTAATTATTTAAATTAGCAGACCAAACATGATCTTATTCAAATATGTTATCCACAAAAAAACCATAAATTATCACCAACTTATTTTTTATTAGAAATAATGAATTCTTCATGGTATACAGCATTCTTACCACACATCAGCAATGTAAAGTACAACATTTTGCTTTCAACTTTTGTAATGTCCTGTCTGTTATCGCAAAATTAAATATAATAAATCAATTCCAATTTATATTAATTTACTGATACTATTTGCATAATAATGTACTTTATGATTTTGGAGATAATAAATTAAAATATTAGATGATGTCAAACTGCATGTTCATTAATTCTTAATTAACTCCAACAGTTGCACCTACTTCATTAACAAAAAATGTTAACTTTTAAAGTATCTTTTCAAATTCTTCTTCATCCGTTTAATTGCTATCCAATCACAATGATAATATACTCAATTAATAGGAATAATTTTTACATGAATATAATAGTTGGTTGAAGTGGTTGAGTGTCCAAGTAAGAGTCTTTTTCAATTCCATGCTTTGACCGTTCTCATAGAGTTACTTTATTATTATAGCGAAACTCTGTAAGAATGATTATGGGTTTGATAATTAATTCTTCTATGCAACTGTGTTTTCCAAGTAATTTAATTAAAAAAATAATCTCATTAGTTAAATCTAAAGTAAGTAAACATCAATTTATCTAGAGTATGAATGGATTCGTCAGTCAAGCGTATTTTATGGACATCTATGATTCTTGTTACCATTCTAAGTAAATCTTCATCATCTTTATTAGTTAGCTAAAATATACATAAAGAATTTTAACTTACAAGTTACTTATATTTATGCAATAATTCTTTCAGAATTAAGTGTGATTATATCAACAAGAACTTTGCTTAATACCATTTAAACATCCCTTCTTTTAATTTATGAAATTCCAAATGCTACCTACTCAATCCTCTCCGATGTCATGTTTGAAGCAAGGTGCGTTGTGTACTTTTCAAACATTTCCATTACTGGCTTACTTCTCAGGTATTCATATAAAATATACAATATCCTTAAATTTAATGATTATAAACAATCTATCAAGGCAATTTAAATTAAATTCATCTTAAATTGTTTTGTTTGTCATCAATTGATTAAAATCAAATGACGCTTCTTTTTACATTTATTTTGGCCATAATACTCGCAAACCAGATTTGCTCATAATAAATATTCTGTATAATTTAAATATTTTTCTAGTAATTAAAAACAACTATATGACAAATGTTTCAATTATTACTAAACATATAAATGTAAAATATATACTTGTAAAATTAAATTTGTATTAAATGTAGTTTGCAGTATAAATATAATCATTTGTTATATAAACTTTAGTGAAGTTCTTTATTATATTATAGAATTGCATATTTTCTAGTAAAATAATGAAAATTAATTAATAATAAGGCTATTCTGAATATTTTTAATTAATATTCGGTATTAACTTATATTTGTATCTAAATTTGAAAAATCTAAATCTAATGCCTAGATTTTATTCAAATCTATTATACTTTTCCCAATTTGATGTTGAGATAAATTTACTAGATTAATATCACATTATAAATTTTCAATATCTTTTCCTTCAAATTTGAGTTCGAGTTTATCAATGTAAATATTTTAAATTAATTAATTAAATAAAAATTAAAAAATATAATATTGATTCCATAACTTGCAATTTGTTCATAATACAGTACTTTAATATCATAAAAAAGTGAACCAAAGTGTCATGTTTCTAATAGTTTTCCTCCTCACTTTTTTTCAGAAGGGCATTTGCATTATCAAGAGTTTATTTTTACTTTCGTTCGTCTTCTGACTAATAACTCTATGTCTCTGTTTATTCAGACTCTTACCCTACGTTGATTTTAGGATAACTCTTATTCCATGTTGGCTTACTATTATGTGTTTATTATGAATTTGAATTGATAGTGTCACTTGAAGTTTCTTATTATTTTGCGGTACTAAAATTATCAAATCGATTTTCTTTAAATTAGGAATCGTTTATTTTACCGAATATCTAGGGTTTAGCCTGTTTCTTATGATTTTATCCATTTTATGCTTTGGATTAACTGAAATACCTTATTTATTATTTACTGTAGAGACTTTTCTCATTCTAAATTTCTTGGAATTGTTTACGATAGGCTGTGTTGAAGGAAGAGGGTTAGATCTAGAAGTAGGTTGATCCTATCTTCTAGAATAAGGAAATAGATTAATTTAAGAATAGAGATTTATTTAACATATTTATTATTAATAAATATCATCTTAAAATTAATAAGATTCGACAAACACTCATTCAACTTGCACTAATATTAATCAAAAACCATTTGTTAAGGGAAAATAAATTTAGATACACTGTAAAACAAAATATAGAATGATAACCGTTTCATTTTAGCTATGATTTTTCAGAATATTTTACTTCACATTTCTTAAATCTTTAGCTTTAAAATTAGATTTCTTTTTTTAAATAAATTTTAAATTAATCAAACAGTTAAAAGCCATATACATAAATCAATTTATCAAATGCTTTTATTTTTAATAAAATGAGTTATCATTTAAATTTTATTCTTGAAGAATAAGATTAACTGACAATAATACGAGCGTAAAGTGGGGTAGAATCTGATGCAAAGTTTTATGCTAAATAATCTGATGCGTGTGTTGATCTCTCTTTATATACTCTGTGATACTCTCTCATTCACTTAATAATATTATAGATAATTTATAAGTTAGAGTTTCTTAATTAAAACATCTTTTTTAATGAGAAATTATAGGCTTTGTCAATAATATTTAGATTACTTGATGTCTCTGCTGGCAGTGCTCACGGCTGCTGCCACTGAGCAGTAGGCGCTCAGAAGTTGCCCTTGACGACCTTTGGAATCTCAATGTTGACGCTGAGTACGTTCTTCACAAGCAAATCGACTACGGCCTCCTTGTTCTTTTGGAAATCCTTCTGGATGTTGTCCATATCTCTCTGCTCATTGCTTCCATCACTAGCACCCTCTTCCTCGATCTTCTGCTTCAACTATATAATAAACATATAGCATCTTATAATCATCACAAGCTTGAGCATGCCTCATGAACAAGGATATTTATTACTTACTCTGGCGAGTTCTCTTTGGTATTCAGCTTCTTTATCTACTCTGTATTGGGCAATTCACACACAATAAAAGCCATTATAATTTTATAAGTAATAATGATAATTTGTGAAGATCTCTCTCGGCCTCCTCCTTGATTGACTTCAAGCGGTTATTCCTAGTGCACATAGATAAACAAAAAGGGATTCAATTATAATAAGATGAAAATACCATATTAATATTTATAATTATACTTTCTGTTGAGGGCTTCTGAGACTTTTTTGTTAACTTCGTTTTCAGCCTTAAGCAACTCTTGAAGGTTCTACTCCATATCGCTCTGTTATTAATTTATATAGATTTTTATATTATTAATCAATAAAAATATATAGCACTTTCTTATTATCTTCTAACTATTCCAAGTAAACAATAGAATTTAAAGCTTTATCTGTAAAAAATATTTCATGAAATAATTATTGAGAGTATTATAATTTGTAAATATGAAAAAAGCGTATGATTATTTTTCAAATAAACACTAAGTAATTAGACAATAGCAACCGTAGCATCACTAGAAGCAATAAAACCTGCAATAAAATACTAATTAAAACTTTGATAACCCCAATGGATCAGTTCTTAGTGGGGATTAAAGCAGTAGAATATCTCATAATGTACAATCTTCAGATAGGAGACATCTAACTTCAAGCATAGAACCATAAGCTAAAGTGAGAGATCAGCATTTAAATTACAATAATAGAAAAGCTGAAATTAAAGATCCCTCAATCATTTCAAGTGCTTAAGTTTCAGCTCCAAATTCTTTGAAAAATTCTAAAAATAATGGGACTCAAAGTAACTACAGATGCAGCAGTTAAATAGGGTAGACAGACTTCCAGAGATAAAACTCTTAAAATTTAAATTATCAGGAAAATATTGGGTTATAAGTTCCTCAGTCAGGTGAGACTATTAAAATGAGTAGAGTAAAGAGCTATGGTAATCTGTCATAGAAAAACAGCAAACAAAGCAAAGCTATTCACAATCAATACTAGGCAAATGTGAATGGCTTCAGTTTGCCTCAAAACTAGCATCCTAATTAGTATATAATTAACAAACAAAACATCAATAACTATTTCAAAGTAAATGCCCCTCCAAATGACTAAGTCAAAAAGGATAATCCTTAGCATATGTCAAGGGAGGAAGCAACTCAATTGCTTTTATAGTATAGCTCCAATTATTAGAAAGGCTTATCTTCTGATATAAGTGGACTGAGCATTGGAACTGCAGGAGATCAAATTGCAACAAAAAGAGACAGCTCACCAAGATTTTTGCAAATAAACTTAAAAATGTTTAATAATTACATGACTAGTGGAAACAACCCTCAAAATAGCTTACCTCAATAACAGTAATTTATTTCTTAAGAACAACAGCACCCAAGCTAAAATAATTTCACGACCATTGATGGAAAAATTTACGATGATGAATCTGTTCATTAAACTTAGATTACACCTTAAATATTGTAATTGTTACAGTAGCACCAATAAAATAGCAATACCAATACAATAACCAGCAGCAGGGAAAGAATAAGGAAAGCACGAGATCCAATCAAAAAGTCAATATAAGATGATGATACTTTAAATTTGATATCACAAGTGTCAAAGAAAAGCATTGAACTACAATAGCAAATCGAAAAGAGCAAAAATAATTTAAGCGTTGATATTCTGGCATAAGCAAACAAGCAAGGAGGGTATATTCAAAATCTGCATAAAATGAAAGCTCTAAACATGTTCTAGAATTAATACACAGATGATCATCAAACTCAAAATTAAAACACCTACTCCTAATCCTCCATTTCAACAAACATTAATGCTATAGGTTAAACGATTTAACATGCCTCTTGTGATAAGAAGCGACCACAATCTGAACTATAAAACGCACCACTTTACTAAAAGTGTCAATAATCATTGTAAAACTAAAATCAATAGTAGCGCATGTCAAACAGCAAACTAAAGCCATTAAATGTTGAGAAACCTCTCAACGGTTTTTCAAATCTAAGTAGTTTAATAAACTCAAAGACCAATCAATCTTCAAATGTAAAAGAGCAGAATTATAAGATAAATAATAATGCACCAAGATTAGGGTCATATAGTAGCTGCAGCATCCTATAAAATGGCATAAAATCCTCGTCTAATTTACATCAACAAAGCAACAGTAAAAATATAGATGAAAGTAGTATTTTAGAAGAAATATCACCCAACTAAAAGAATCATGTAAACGTGCTAGTATAGCTATTAGATGATAAAAATAAGTACATCAAATAGTTACTGAAAAAAGTTGATAAACTTACTGATTTGTTAAAAAAGAACTAAATTGAAATACCAGCTAAAACTGCTAGAGATAATCAAAATGAATTAGAAACTTATAGAAAGGGCAGTGTTTCAAGGTTAAGAGTTAAAGCTGAAAATTAATCACCCACTAATAACAGCAAGAGTAGATGTTAATCAATATTTAACAATTAATTAAATCCTTTAATTTTTTTAAAAAAAATTGTATGCATTATACATTACTCTAAATGAATGTCTTTTTGAAATGTAGTTTATAATATATTGAGTAGAAGTCAATTTAACATGCAAAGAGCTAAAAGTGCTGCTTTAATATCAAACATTCAAAAGAGTAAAACCAAAAACAAAAAGAAAGACTTACCTTAGTAAGAACTAGAGAACTCCTTCATATAAAGCATAAACAATAACTTTGATAAAGTTTTCAACAATCTGAATCAACTGAAGAATGAAAACATAAAATTAATGCGAGAAGTCTTTATCAATGACATGCTTTCTCTCTCTATTGACGAAGATACTTCTATTGAATATCCTGTAAACATAATTAATGACAATTCAAGGCAAGAATCATCTTAAATTTAGAGCAACATTATGGAGGATTGCAATTATGTCAGTGTCAATAATGGAGGTTTTAATCCTAACTGCAATGTTTCTTAGGATGATAGTTACTAAGATTACTTGAACAATTCTTTACATATATAAATTTATAATTTAAATGATTTGATTACAATTATTAAATGCTGATCTAGATCCTAATGAAGAACTAAAGCGAGAAAAAAGTTCAGACAAAAGAAAAGTAATAAAGTCATCAAGTAATATCAAGGGAAGAAAGAGTGTTTCGCATTCTAAAACAGCGTCTGTAAGAGCATCATCAAAGAATACAGCAAGAGGTAATGGAGGTTCATAATCCTAAATGAATAGTCACTAGACAGTAGCAGTAAGTCAAATTAATCATAGTATGATAAATCAATAGAGCAAAAAGGCAAATCCAAGCTAATTTAAAAGTAATGCACCAAGTCATAGACCACCAACAAGCACAGGTATAGCAACAAATGTTCAAAGCAACGTGAATCCTAAGTCAAAGAAAATAGCACAATCAAACTTGAATGTTGCTACAAAAAGCAAGAAACCTTCAATAGCTTCTTCTTCAGTATTCGATAACTACAATTCAAAATAATAACCATCCTAAGCATATATTCATCAACCTACTAGCAGTGCTTTCCAATCAATAACCAGTGTAAGAGATAACCCTCAGAAGTAAACAATATCAGATTCAAATTTTTCCAGATAAAACTCTCATAAATCGAACGCTTAATAAATTCAGAAACAGAGCGAGCAATATCAAATCATTCTTGATCAACTAACCTAAAGCAAAACTTAAATGAAAGTCAAAGATAAAAAGATCGAGAAGCACAAGGAATTTATAAATAAACTCAAGGGGTCACTAGAGTAAGTTCTAGTTGAACATAAAAAACAGGCTGAACAATTGGAGAGTAAAAATAAAGAGCTCAGAGCTCTAAAGTGTAAGCTAACACTTCAATGAGTAATAAATAAGATAAGGTGTTTGATTTGTAATTTATATTAATTTTCACTAAAATAACGAGTTGAAATCGAATAAATGAGTGAGTACGTATATAAACTTAATTAGAATCATTGATTTTTCAGTAAATAATTAAACAATCATTAACCAACAATAAAAACATGTTGAAAAACTCTACTAAGCTTACTAATACTATCTCCAAGAATCTCTTAATGCCAACAAATGTAGCGGCCTTTTCAAGAGAAGTAGACTTCCGTAGTACTACTATTTTGAATGTGAGAAAGGGCGACAAAGTTTGCATGGTCGGTGATGGGCAGATCTCACTGGGTCACACTGTTTTTAAAAACAATGCAAGAAAGTTGAGACGCATACAAGATAATGTAATTTGCGGTTTCGCTGGTTCAGCTGCAGATTGCTTGGCTTTACTTGAATTATTAGAGAAGGAATTTGAAAAACACCCTGGTTAAACTCTTAGAGCTTGCTTATCACTCGCTAAAATGTGGAGAACCAGTAAGTAATAGATAATACCATAAAATGAGTTGATTATTCTTTTGCAATTCTATTCAATTAACAATTACTAAAACTATTTTACTAGATAAAATGCATTAAACTTTACAAGCTGATATGCTTGTAAGTGACAAAGAAATCACTTGCTTGGTAGATGGATCAGGAAATTGCATTGAAATTGAGAATGGTGCAGTTGCAATTGGTTCTGGTGGTCTCTATGCATAAGGTATGAAAATTAATATTCTTAAATTGATTATTAGCTGCTGCAACTGCTCTGTTGGATGTGGAAGGAATGGACGCTGAACAAATTGCCAGAAAAGCTATGAAAATAGCTGCAGATCTTTGTGTTTACACTAATCACACCCACTCAGTAGAAGTTTTGGAATCAATCATCAAGAAAGACAAAGCTAACTGAAGAAAAAATAGATAATAAAATGAAATTTATGATGTAAAATTCTTGTGAATTGAATATAGTAGCAAATTATAATTCCTTAATTAAGCTTTTTGATAATGTCACAATAATAAATTAAATATTGATCAAATAATGAGGTGTAAATTGTTTAATACTCGTTTTTATAAATTTTTTGAATTATCATTCATCGAATATTAA
Source organism: Oxytricha trifallax (assembly GCA_000711775.1). Lineage (NCBI taxonomy): Eukaryota > Ciliophora > Spirotrichea > Sporadotrichida > Oxytrichidae > Oxytricha > Oxytricha trifallax. The sequence continues at coordinate 68,297 of ARYC01000439.1, read as the reverse complement.
TTAAGATTTTAAGTTTATAAATAATGAAAATAGCACATTCACCTTCAAGTGGATATTAGTAATAAGATTAGTCAACTGGAATGAATTCTAAATCTTTAAATTAGACTTTAGTACTCCCATCTATAAAATCACGTAATAACTTTAATAGCATTGGCTTGCAGTCCACTCAACATAGGACTATAGATTGTAAGTTACTACTATTTTTAAGTCAATATTATAGTGCATTCTATATAAGAAAACACCTCCAAAATAAATGCGACATCAAGGTCTTTTAGTGTTCATCATAATCCACTTATAGCAAAACATTGCATGTTAATTTGTATTATTTATAACGAGCAGTATAAGATGGTTTAGAAATGTTAGACCAAAAGTTATCGCTTTAAGAATCAAAATAGAATCTCTCAATGCTTGAAAATCGCATAAAACGCTTATTCTTTGAAGATGAGCGAGCCAAAAAGTTATCAGCCTTAGCCAATGAAAAAGCTGAAAAACTTTTGAAAGCCAGAGATAGACATCAGAGAGAATTAGAGAAGAAATTCATGATTCAGAGTATAAAAAAACAATAAGAAGACCAGCTAAAGATGATCAATAGAATACAAAAAGAATAGCATAAAATCAAAGTCAAACAACAGAAGGATCATTTGATAATTAGAAATACTGTAACTCAGAATAAATGATTAACTTTTTTAATATAGAGCGCAAGAGAGCATATGCAAAAGAATCTTAGAGAATTATCTATGAAGAAAACTATCGATTATGAGGAAAATTTAGTTCGAAAGCAATCCCAAAAGCAAAATATTGAAGAGGTAACTTTCAACTCAATTATTTCATTCATTATATATAGAGGAAGAATTACTTCTTAAAACTAAAAAGTGATTCATAGCAACTGATGCTAGGCTATCAAAATGATAACTACAAAATTCAATAGATAGAGACAGCAAAAAAGACTTAATAAAACTTGGAGAAATTAACCTAACTTGAGTAAATGGAGAAAATGCTGCTGAATAAGCTTGGCTAGACATAAATGACTTAAAGAGAAGCTTTGTTTAATTTGTAAAAGGCAGTAAAAGTTTGTAATTCTGGAATTGACATAGAAAACATTAAACAGAAAACTTCAAGTTTTGTAAATCTATAGAACTAACCAGTTAGTGGATTGATTCAAGACAATAAGCTTATTCATTCGAATGTCTATTTATCTCAGAGGGATTTCGGTAATTCTGTAGATTAAGAGATTAATTAATAGCAAAATCAATAAAACTAAGTTAATTAGCACCAACAATACAATACTGAGAGTGGAATGCTGTTTATTACAGAAGGAGCATAGACTGAACCAAAGAAACTGTAACTATGAATTCTATTATATGTTGGAAGTATTTTTAATGAAATATTTAATATATCAATGATTAAAATAATGATAAATCTTGATTGCTAATAATTTGAATATTTAGCTGTATTCATCAAAATAATTGGACTCATTTACCCATATAAGCTATATAAAATTATAAAACATTATAATTTAAACTAAAGCAATACAAAATAATAATAATAATAATAATCGATTAATCAATGAGCAATAGAGTACAAACATTTAGTAACGGTCACTAATAAGTAGCCTAATCTGAGGATGGTGAATTCTTGAAAATTGTGTCAGACAACGACCTTTCAATGGCAAATCAGTACAGTGATATGATGTCACAAAACTCTCAAATGGAGGAAATTTGCCCTCAACATTAAGATTTATATGTAGCCTATGATAAAAAGAATCAGACACTTCTATGCAACAAATGTATCTATAATGAATGTGATGATATTGATAGAGCTTCAGAGCAACTTACCTTCACTTCATACGTGGCTTCATAATTGAAAGACTTATTTGATGAGAAGTTTTCTCTTTACAGAGACTCATTGAACAAGATGGATGAAGTCAAGCCTGAAAAGATTTCCTCAAACTTGCAGTCAACTGTCAAGCAATTTTTCACTTAAGTTGAAAATCAAATTAAGCACGTTGAGTCTCAAATGGTCTCTAGAATTATGGAGAGCAAGAATCTGAAGGAACTCGAAAATATCTTGGCTCAGTAGAAATCAGGTTTTGGAATTGAACTAGATAAACAGTTCGAAAAGGGAAAGACTGAAATTGAAGGATATGTCCAGAAGGGTCAATATTCAGTGGTAGTCCAATCAAAAGATAATTATGAGTAGTTAATTAAGTAGATGGAGACAGCCAGTTCTAAAATGTTAAATGCTATGGAGGAAGGCCAAAAGAGAATCGAAAAGATTTTAGTCATCAAGCCTGATAGAAGCGAGAGCATCGGAAAAAGATTGAATGAAATTGTGGATGGATGCTTGGAAATTGATATTAGAGGCGATCAGAATCTTGTAAAAAGACAGAGAATTATGGACGATAGCCAAAAGCAAAGAGAACTAGAGAATTAAAAAGTGGCTGCAATGATGCAATTCAGAAGACAACAAGAAGAACAACAAAAGAAAATGCAAGAAGAGCAATTAAGAATTTAGTAGCAACAAGAATTGTAACTGAGACAAGAGGCTGAAAGAATCTAAAGAGAAAAAGAAATTTAAGAGCAAAAGCTTAGGGAAGAAGCTGAAAGAGAGAAGATCAGAAAACAACAAGAAGAGGAGAAAGCCAGAAGAGAGGAGGCTGAAAGATTGAGACAGATTGAACTTGAGAAAATTAGATTGCAATAGGAAGAACAAGAAAAGCTCAAGTAACTAGCAATTCAATAGTAGCAACAAAAACAAGCTGAAGAATAAAGATATTTGGAATTGCAAGCCAAATAAGCAGAGGAACAGAAGAAAAAGGATGAAGAAGAAAGAGCAATATTAGAAGCATAGAAGATTCAAGAAGAGCAAGCAAAATAAGCTTTTCAAGAACAATAAAGATTAGAACATGAAAAGTTATTAAGAGAATAACAAGAAGCTGCTTTAAAGTTGCAAGAAGAATAGTAACAACTGCTAGCTTAGCAACAAGAAGCCTTAAGAATTCAATAGGAGTAAGAAAGAGTTCAGTAAGAATAGTAATAACAATAGTAAGATCTGTTCTTAATGCAATAATAGTAGCAAGTTCTTGAACAAAGCTAAAATGAAGTAGAGATTCTTCAAGTTGATTAATAACAGCCACTTATTCAAGATTAAAACAATGAAGATAATATGCACCAGATGTTCCAAGATTAAGAGTAATACTAAAAGCCTGCTTTAGAAGAGCCATTATTTATACAAGATCAATAACAATCAATATTTGATTAACAGATGAATCAAGCACCTGCAAGTAACTCATTCGAAATGATGAATTTCAATGAATAGCAAGACATTTAACATTAATTTATACAAGATCAGGACTAAATAATGATGGGCTAGCAATTCATCTAAGAATCAGTTAATGATTAATTTATTCAAGACCAAAATCATCAATTCATGCTCTAACCTGAATAGTAGCAACTTCTTTAACAAGAAGTTCCAATGGAAGCAGAAATCTAGTCATAGCCAGACATTGAAATTTAGTTGCAATTCGATGCTCAATCATACTCTAAGTTCTATAGAAATAGATCCTAGTCACTATAAAGACTCTCTCCAGTAATTTCAGAAGGAAAACTTCAATTCAAACTCGAAGATGTTTATATGATTCAAGGTGAAAGCTTATACCTATCAAAACTTGTAAACTTAGCTATTGAAAATAGAATCTTTATGATTGGTGGTGCTCCAAAGGTTGATTGTGTGAATGTGTTTAACAACTGCAAAGAATTTGTTTATAAGCCAGAAATCGGGAACTACACTTAGGTTGAAAGAAAACCTATGACTTTAGGAAGAGCTGCATTTGGGTGTGCTGTATATCCAAACTAAACTTAAATCTTCGTTTGTGGTGGATCAATTAACTCAAGAGAAGCAACGAAGCAATGTGAAAGATATATAGTCAAAGATGATGCTTGGAAAAGATTGCCAGATCTTAATGAGCCAAAATTCTCAAATGGTCTATGTTTCTTCAATAATGGTAGCACTCTCTATTCATTTGGAGGTCTCTTAAAATCAGGAGATCAGCAGTTTGTTTCAACTGATAGAATTGAATCATTGAGCAAAGGCCAGAATACTTGGAAAATCCTTGAAGTTAAATTGCCAAAGTAACTCTTTGATATGGGTTCAATTGAATTGATTGAGTCTCACGAAATCTTGTTGTTTGGAGGTTTCACAGATTAACCAGAAAGCACTGTGTATTCCTTTAGAGTAAATCAAAATCAAGCTGAAGGCACAATTGTAAAGCATGTGCTCCCAGATGGAACTGAGTAGTCTCTTCAAAATTCAGATTTCTTCCTTGTCAATGGAATTTAAATTAAGATTTCAAAAGAGCAAAGCATTATTGGAAGAGAAGAAGTTATAGTCACTGGGCACCAACACATCCACTCATTTGACAAGGAAACTAGAATGTGGAGAACCCTACCTCAAATTCAAGGAGCACAACCCTTATATTAATGAATAAAGCTACAGTAACTATAAGAAGCGAGAATAACGGCTTACTGATTCTTATTTAATAACTATTTTTATTCTCGCTTAATTTTATTAAGATTCACCTAAAAATTATAATAATCTTTTTTTTGTTCATTATACTAATCTTATTAATAATTTATCTTTTTGATTTAATTAATAGAACTGATTAATAATGAGTTTAATTATAATAAATTATATTAGTGAAGTAAAATGCAATAAGCTCTGTGTAATTTGGGCTACTTCCTCTTTGGAGTAGGTACAGTAAATCTCTTCGCCTTCACTACAATTAAAGGCTATCAAGATAAAAATAAGGTATTCCTGGAGCAAGTATTGAAAAATCATGAGAACTTTATGAATGAAAGGAAAGTGGACCTCACTCAATAAGTTCATCAACAATGAAGATAATCAGATGACGCAATATCTTAAGATTTCATTTAAAGCATGAGAGAATGAGTGGATGATATTAATATAAAAGGAGAGACTGGAGTGACGATTAAGAACTTGTGAATAAGAGTTTGTTAAATAATTAAAAGTGACACCAATATATGAACTATCTATATTAATTAGCTTTAGTTTCTCTTTCATCTGCATTCTTTAGTTAATTTATGCTTTAAATCAAACTTAAATTATAAACTTTAACTTTCTTTCATGCCTTTACTGATAGAGACAGATAAAGGGATGGATGGTCAATTGCCACTGCCGAAGATGCTTTTGTTGTTTAAGTTGCTGCCTTGGCTGTAATTCATTCTGTCAAGATTCAAACCCCGAATATTCTCTTTAAAATATTTAAAAGATATTATGTATTTAAAAAATTTCCAATTAAAAATATATTGATTATATTTATTTATTTCATTGTGTAATAACTCCATTATAATATACAGGAATATTGAATTTTACGATAAAAAATAAAATTGAGATTTTTAAAAATAAAATTAATGATTACTAAGAATTTATTCATTTTATGAAACTAATTAGAAAAAAATAGGATTTTCCTTTGTTAATAAAAAAGAACTCACAATCTTAAAAAAATACTATATTATTTATTTCAATAAAAAATCATGATAACTTTCTTCATAATATAAACTTAATGTTAAATAAAGATACTTATCATTAAACTATAGTAAATTACTACTTATTCAAAAGAATTTAAAATAAATTAGAATTATAATGAGATTTATTTAATAAACTACCATATTAAAAGTGTTTTAAATTATTTCAAGAATTGATAATGAAAGATACTTAGTTTGCTATCTTAATAGGATTATATAATATATTCATAAATATCATTAAATAATATTTTCAATTTATAGAATTTTATGCTCAATTTTAGTGATTTTAAAATTCCCAAGCATAAATTTTAATTTATAATCATATGTATATATATATATATTAATTATAAATACATTTATATTAAACAATAAAATAAATTCAAGGGTTTGATTGACAGCTGCTCTTTATTACGGACCTCTGAACTATCCTGGAGTCTAATATTGACTATAAAAAAAGCATTCTAACTATTTAATTAACTATTCTTTTAAATTTAATTAATCATAGGTGATTGCCTCATGAATGATTAGTTGGATTGAGGGAAGCCTTGCTGTCCAATGTTTGAAGATCTAATTCCACTGCCGTTTCCTGATCCAGTGCGAGGGTAACCGCCACCTGGGAAACCACCACCACCTCCATATCCTGGATAATTGCCAGAACTTGGATAGTTTCCTCCTGGACCTCTTTAATCACTTCTTCTGTTGTTATTGATTAGAAAAATCCCCATATTATTTAAGAATTTATTGGAAATTGCTTACAACAATATTTCTTCTTTGTCTGCATGGGTTTCTGCCGTTCAAGATATCACTAAGGAATTCCCAGGGATCGAAATGGAATATGTTAGTCAACACGAACAATGATAGAATTAAGACCAAAAGAGGGATGACCACATAATTGTAGAGGAAGTTGCCTGATTCACCTGATGGAGCAGCCTATCTTTGAGCTTGTTGCTACTGCTTCTATTAAGCTTGTTAACCTGGTTATTGTGGAGAGCCAGAGAAAAGGTTGGAGAGACCAGAGAGGACACCTTCTTCATCTGAAGATGCTGAGTACTTGTACTGGTTGGTCTGTCCTTCTCTTCCTTGGAAATACACTCAATTAAATTTAGTCTTGCAAAGAGTTTTATATTAAAGCGATTTTATAACTGGGATAGTGGTTCTTACTCCAGTAGTTGGATGAGTAAGAACAATGTTTGAAGTGAAATCATGTGTAATTTCTCTGGGGACTGTTACATGCAAGAAGTATTCAGTGCTCTCTTCATCAGTCTTGTTAACTCTAAATTTAATCAAATCATAACCTTAGTCTGAATCTTTCTAGTTCTCAGTGTGAACATTAAAGTGGGTGTTAGAGAAAATCTTGATTGTAGCAGTTCTGTGTTCTCTATTGAGAGAGACACCGTTTCTGTAATAGCTTTCAATCTTAATTTTGCTGACAAATGGAATTTCAAAAGACATGATTTATTCACGGTAGAGAGCCGCTTTGGGATCATCAGGCTTAGATGGATTTGGGGCATATACTGTAAGATGGATCTTGGTAGAGCGGGGAATTACTTTTTGGTTTTGACCTTTGAAAGATAAAATACAGAAGAATCCTTCGAGATCGTTAACTTCAGCTCTTGCGTCAATTAGATTTAAAATTTCTTATTTTTAAGTCAATCAAATGAGGATGATCGCTTTCACAGAGTATTCCAACATTCTATTTGATAAGTGTAATTCCATCAAATTAAACAGTTGGAGTGAGCTCTTCAACTTGATCGTGTAAGAAAAGCTTGAATCTAATTCTCAAATCTCCAGTATATTCATCAGTGTTAACAACCAGAAGTTTTCTGCTTTAATCATCAACTTCAGCATGCTTGACTCTACTAACTTAGGCAATACTTGCTGCGCTTATGTGGTTACTAAGCAAGATTTCAGCTCTTCCTTCTTGGAGACCTCTAGCTTCACCAGTTGCTTGATTTATGTCTAAAACTGAAGGGTTATTTGAGGACCATACAGCTGTTGAGTCCTTCTTATTTCCATAATCTGCTGAATTTTGATCCATAATTTTGAAGGCAACTTGCCCACCAACATGCAAATAGACTGGTGAGTATGGCTTTACAACGCTTGATACTCTAACTCTGAAGACATCGTAAATATGTGGCTGCTTGACTAGGTAGATGATAACGTTGCATTCTCCACTGCCTTCAGCTCTCATAACAATAGTTTGATTGAATTTGTCCAATTGAGCAGAGACAACTCTTGGATGAGAGAGCTCAATACCAACTTCAATTCCTTCGATATTCTTTGCGAAAGAATGAGCATGCTCATTTTGGAACTTGATTGGGATATTCATGGTTGAACCAAGAGGGAAGCTGAGAGCTTGATAAGCATCCTTACTAGCCATGTTGTAAATATCTGTGATGAGGACGTTTAACATAACTACTTAATCAGAGAAGGCTTGATTTTCCTCAATAATAACTGTGACCTTGCCATACTTATCGAAAGTCTTGATTGCTTCATCGTTTACTAAAGTAATGATTGGAGTTGAGGAATCTTTATATTAAGCCAAATAATCTTAAAATTGATGTTTATATATTGAAAAATAAAAAATGCTTTAAATAAAATTAATCTTCTTAACTTAATTTTTAGGAAAATAATAAATTTTGTGTGTTTTGAATTAGAATTTAACTTTAAACTTATAAATAGACTAATAGAAAAGATCAATTAGTAAGGTTAAATAAATTAATTAGTAGTTTACTATTCTTAACCAATAAAAGTATTTTTGACTAATTGGTAAGTATTGGTGGAATAATCATAGACACTTTGTTGACTGTAACCAAGTCTTAGTCTAGTTCTCTTGTTATAATAAGGATATAAAATATTTTATAAATAGTTAGTTAAATCAAATGAATTAATTAAAAATACTTTAGCATTTATCTGATTTTTTGTGTGCAAATTCCTAAATCTTAAAAATATTTGGAGCTCTACTTCTATGTTTTAGTGTTATCTTTTCAAAATAATAGCAATAGTAATGTTTGATGATTTTAAGCATAAATTAGTACATTTTACCACTTTTAATGATTTATCTTAGTTCATATGCATCGCAATACTCTTGAATAAAGTGATCTTTTACTGATATTTTGACACTAGAAATGCTTGATTTTAAAGATCTCCACTATCGTTCTATGTTATTTGTGTGAATAAAAGTGAATTTGTTATGAACAAATTATTCAGAGTGGTTTACCCAAAAATGCGTGAAATTTGCTGGCATTAAAGATTTTGCTGATTTAAGCTTTACATAACTCATATGCTAGTCGCTAAAAATAACTGACTCATTTTATGTATGAGATTTAATTATTGGTAACAAAGTCTGATGCTTTTTGTTTTAGATGTAGTTTAGAACTATTAGCTTAGAATTTCTACAATACATGCCAAAGACCCATTTTAGTTTAGTTTTTTAATTTCTGCCTTGAGCTCCAAGTTTCTTAGCTCCTATTTTGGTTTCATCAATTTCTATTGGCCCTGGTAATCTTAGATAAGGTTTAATTTTTAGATTAATATAGAAACTAGCGATTATTCTAAATAACCTGAAGTGATCTCTTGATTACAGAGGGTTTGAGAAATTTATTAACTTGTTTATGTGAGCAGATGGTATTTGGTCAACCCATAGATTTAATAGTACGTCAAAGAGTTGTAAATCCACTTTTTTAAAAAGCTAAAACTCAGCCAAACTTTATTCTTTTCTGCAAATATCGCATTTAAGATAATTTTATTTTTACATGATAGGTCACATTAAAATCTTGCATTTCTTACAAATTTGATATTTAATTATTAAATCTTGTTTTGTATAAGAGTTTATTATTTCTTTTTCTGATTTTAAGTATTTTGGATTCATTTTATTTAATATTATAAATTTAGAATTAATAAACTTTTTATTATTAAAAAATATTTTTTTTTAATTATTATAGTCTCAATCTTTGTGAAGGCATTAGGTGGGAGTAAGTACAGATGAGTTTACTTTTCTTAATTGTTAATATATTCTGGGACATCAACTATATATCATATATTTTAAAATTGTATAACTGTAAGTTTCTCATTAACTCTGACTATGATCTTTGTGCCGAACCAGTTCTTATCATATCTGTACTTGTTGGGATATTCAATAGCAAGTTGAAGTGAAACAAGAGCTTCACCTTGTTTGCCTCCTACAGAATAGACAGTTGAAGAGTTAAATGAAGTAAGGAAAACTGCATCATTTGAGTTAAGTACAATATATTAAATTTTAATAGTTGTGCTCATTATCACGAATCTTCTTTGAGGCCATGATTAGGGTAGTAGTTAAAGCTTAAGATTGCTTAAAATTAAAAATCTTAACCAAGAAAATAGATAAATTGTTATAATATCATCCCTAGAAGGAATGCTCAAAGATAGAATGTTTGGGTTTGAGCAATTCCAATTGTATGAAATTGGGGCAATACCATGAGTGAAAGTCTCTTGATAATATTTCAAGATACCTATGAGCTTGATCATACTTGCAGAGTAAACAGTTCTTTAGTTGTTATAAGGGATTTCAATGTCTGTGACTAGTCTAACTCTTATAGGGATGGTCTTCTTTGAGACAATTGATCTTTTGATTTAACCTTGTTGTCTAAGTTGAATAACTTCATAGAAAAGCTTGGTATCTCCGACTTCAAGACCAGTTACTTCTCTGAAAATGTCAACAGTTGCTACTGTTTTATTTTCAATGTCAAACTTTATTTCAACAGAGCCACCGTGATAAGAAGAACTGCTTGCACTTCTGCTTGGTCCTCCAACAATTTGTAAGGTGTATCTCATTAAAGGTGTAAGTAAAAGGCTAGGTGGGTGAATTTGAAGGAGTGGGAAGACTTCAATCTTCAACACCTCAGAAACTACTCTTGGTCTGTTGTAAGTGTTCACATCACCTGTCTGTTGGTATTTAACAGACAAAGGAATGTATCTGTTAGAAACAGCAGTAACTTAGTACAATCCTGGTTCTTATCCCTTAGCCTCAAATAATCTGTTATTATGAGAGTACTAAGTGGCAATTAAACCTCTGTCTCTTTGTTAGGAAATCTCAATTTCAATGTGGAATTTCATGAATTTATACTGGTCATCATCAAATGGTCTATTATAGTTATCAAAAGCAGTGATGTTCAAATCCATTTAAGATCCCTGCTCGATTAAAGTTCCTGGAGCATCTAATTCAAGTCTATAGATATCTGAAATAAGCATCTCAGCAATAGCAACCTCAGCATCTGGAAGCTCAATATCCTCAACTCTAATTTCAATAGGTCCTTCTTTTTTAGGATAAATAGTGATATATCTATCACCCTCTACGTGGTGCCTGTCAGCTATATCTGTGTTGTTCAAACTTACACTAAAATGTCCAGATCCGTGTAGAATCTTAAATTTATAAGAGTTTTCTTTAGCTAGATAAAGGGATTTGTACTTAGGTTAAATATCAACATTTTGAACGATTTCAATTCTCATTCTATCCTTAACTGGATAATCAAGATTCATGGACTCTAAATCAAGACTTTAGCTGCCAAAATAACCAGCATTTCCTCTTAAGTATCTCTTGATGTATCCCTCTGAAATTGCATTCAAAAACACTGTTCCAGTAATGTTGAAAATTTCAACTCTTCTCTTATCGTAAATCATTTCCTTTACGAGATCGTCATAGTTTTCTCTTAATGGATAAACTTATACATTTATTAAATAATTGAATAAACTTCCATCATGGTGTTATTTGTAGAAGAGAAATCAGTCATTATACTGCTGTGATTATAGAATACATTTTAGGTGTTATCGAACATAAGTGATCTTACAAAATGTCTGCTGTTTACCAAAACAAAGTGATTTCTCTCACCACTAATTAACTTATGTCTGGGAAGATGTCTATAAGAAATACTGTTCATGTTTTTATCTTCTTGAGCCCAGTAAAGTCTAACATCCTTGGGAGGTTCGCAATGAATGAAAATAGATATATCATGAGAAGCTGGTCTCAATAAATGTCTAGTTTGCTAGTTCTTTTATTTGAGATGAACTCTGAATCTATGAGGTCTGGTTAGTCTATACTTGTCTCCTGGATATAGGCATGTTAAAGCATACTTGAATAGTGTTGACTGTTCATGTACTTATTCGAAATGAAGGACTGATTTTTCTAAGCCACTGTCATCCTGGCTAACAATTTCATGAGTTTCAGTGACTTAATATTTCTCTGGTAGATCTTTCCAGAAATTTGTACCTCCCTGAATTATCCATTAAGATGATGAACCAAAAGCAATATCAAAGATGTTATCTAAATACATTTTATGGAAGCTCTGATCCTCTGCAATGACTTAATTCTTTGAATAAAGATCACTAAAGAAGAGTTTGTATGAAGGAAGAATTGTAGTCAATCTTTGATATGAAGCAACTTCAGCATAATTGCTTTCAACAAGTCTGTTTTAAGTGCTTGAAACATAATTTGACCAATATGCCTTTACTCTACCAAGACCTTCAGAAATTCCCATGACTTTTTGGTTCTAGCATATACCAAAGTTATTATGAAGTAAAATAATCTCTCTTTAAGGAGTTAAATCTTTTCTTAGAGTTGCTTATTCAAGAGTAAGAGCGTTAACATTTTCGTCAAAGATTTATTTCAAATACATTAGATCTTTGTTGCTAAGTACAAAGTCCCTTATTTCTTCATAAGTGTTGTTTGTTGGAATTGAGTTTAGAACACCTTCTCCCTTTAGTTCAAATTAAGTGTTTACTGAAGTGCAGTTAGTGAATTTTCTTCCTTGTTAATCAAGAGCTATGATACTTAATTGTGCTTCCTCGACATTTTTCTCGATTTCAAGGTGATCTTCAAGCCAAGTAAATGAAAACACTGGAGTGACTTCAACATTAATTGTTTTGACATTTCTAGAGTTCAAGTTATCTCTCACTATCACTTGTGTAAATCCAACCTCTCTAGATTTTACTAAACCTGATCCTGAGATTGAAGCTACATGAGGATCAAGAATAGTCCAAGTATAAAAGCCTGAACCACCTTCTGCATAAAGTTACCATAGTTCTCCACTTCTTGATTCATCTTGAAGCTTAATTAGTGGCAATAGAACAAGATCTGTTGGATGAATAATACCAACTCGAATAGTAATTTTGACTTCTTTTTCAGCTCTTAAGCGATTTTGACTAAAAATAAAAATAAAACAAAAACTTATTTACTTACTCAACATAATAAGTGTAGTATGGTGTTTCTGATTTGATCTCTTGTAATACTGAAACTACTTAGAGTCTTTGATCCTTATAGGTGGCCTTTTTTGCTCTTACAATAAACTCTGAATTTATGCGATTGAATCTAATTATTTCAAAGTGATTTGGATCCAAGATGTTATTGAAAACTAAGTTTTCTGTCAAGTATATGGGATGTTTATCTCTGTCGAATAGGAAGACTTTCATAAGATAGTAGTTTCCTTCAATTAGAATCCAGTTACTATCCCAATCCTTGATTCCAAGTTGCTCGTAGTAGGTCTTTTGAAGTTCATCTTGAAGAAGAGTAGAGGGATTCAACATTTGATCAGAGACATCAACGATTTCAAGATCAAGTAGATGAGGGAATACAATTTTTACAGATCCATCTGCAGTGTTATTTGCAATGAATTGATCAACAACAATTACATTTACAAAGCCTTCTTTATCTTTACTGAAGAACAAACCATCCTCTCCAATTAGAGCTTTCTCTTCAAGATCAATGTTCCATTAGTACTATCTGCTTGGAAGTTAGATTGGATAGAATTGCATGTCATAGTTCTTAAGACTAACTTTTGCAAGTTAGAATTGGAACTTGCTGGTAGGCAAGATGTACACAGTTCTTTGAGGAATGACAACGAATGGTTCGGTGATAGTTAGAGTGACTTGAGTAGGAGGAACTTCATCATATCCTTATTCCATGATTCTGACTGATACAGTAGCTGTACCAGTTCTCAAACCTCTCAAGAATAGAACATCAGAGTGTAACTTGGAAAACTCCATTTCTCTTTGAATCTCAGATTGTTTGTGTTGAGCTTCTTTTGTACTCACAATTTTTACAATGTCAGTTCCTTGATCTATGTTCCATTCGAACCTGAAGCCTTCGAGACTGTTAAAGATATTTCCTTCTTCATCATAAGCCTATCGAAAATATTAAAATTTAAAAATAGTAATTTACAGCTATGTGCAAATGTTCAAAGTCGTCAACATAGAATTGCTTAAGATGAGTCTGAATTTCAAGTCTTCTAATTATTTAAAATATAAGCATGAATATTTAATTATTCCAAGTTTTGCTTCACACCTGAGGACTTAACCAGAATCTACGAATAACAATTAAATCAAACGTTTAATTAGAAAAATGATCATATTTTTATTTTAGATTGATTTAATATAAAAATTCTTAATTTAATAAATAGAATTAATACCTCTACATAGTTATTTTACATTTAGTTAAATTAAAAAAATTTACAGCAATAATTTATTGGTATTTTTACTAATTACTCTTATCTCTGGCGGATATCCAAATGAGGGATTTACTAGGTTTCTGTGAAATAGCAGACAATGAAGCGATATTTGTGCAATCAGGGTAGCCTCTTGCTGGGATGGGAGATATATCGATCAAGTTAGGATGTGAAACTTCCCTATAAAATCATAATGAGTCTTCATATTAACTTACCATTAGAAGCATCCATTGATAGCAGAGATGTTGTGAACTGCTTTGCGGCAATCAACGCAATTACTAATCGGAAGTAACAGATTAATGTCAGAGATTTGCTTGTTGCCCTGTCCAAAGATGTGGTCTTTCTCGTTTGCATCATAGAACCCATTTGACATTACTTAACCACAGAGGACCATCATCAGAGTCATACTCAACAAGAGTTTTGAATTGAATTTGCTTAAAAGTGAGGAGAATTCCTGCTTTTAACGAAACTTGTGATGCTGCTTCAATATTTAGTAGTAGCGCATTTTATTAATCGTTCTCAATTGAGTTTATTATTGATTAAAAAGAAATAGCTTTGAATAATGTAACATTTGATATTATTTCAATAAATGTTTTAATAAATAATCCTTTAATAGTTAAAAGAAATTTATATTTAATATGTTTTTAATTATAAGAATTTCTTTCTACAATAAATACATAAACTTTTCATATTTTAGAAGTAAATTTATTTTTAATTTGAGCTATCATTTAATGTCTATTAAATTTTACTCTTATAAACAATTACATATTAAAATTTTTATCTTTCTTTTAAAATTATTTTTTCTCTAAAATATACCATGTATATATTTAATGATTCTTCATGTCTTATTTAAATTGTCGATGTAAAACTTATTTCTATAATAATTATTAAGTTAATTTATAAAATGCATAAATAACTATTAAAGAATATTTACATCCACATTCCGTTTTGTAACAAAAAGTGCTCTTACTGTGACTTCCCAGTCTACGCTCTTGGCAATAACACTAATATTTCCATAAAACATGATTATACCTAGAAATATGTCGAGGTATTAAATACTGAGATAGATATGGAGATGTAAAAATATTAAAATAAACTAAGTCCTATATAGACTTTGTACTTTGGTGGAGGAACTCCAAGTTTACTGACTCCAATTCAACTTCAAAGTGTTATCAATTAAATATAAAAGCATTAAAAATTTGATAAAAATCCTGAGATAACTCTTGAAATAGACCCTGGTACATTCGATTCTCAAAAACTTAATGATTTTCATAGCTTGGGAGTAAATCGATTGAGCATGGGAATTTAAACATTCAATGAGGAGGAGTTTTAATTATTGGGTAGAGGCCATAATTTCAATGAGATAGATAGATCCATTAATGAAGTACTTAAATCAAATTTCAAGCAAGAATAAGTCTCAATTGATTAAATTATTGGTATTCCAAAATAAACAAAGTAATCATAGTTTGAGAGCTTAAAGTAGTCTGTTAAATTTGGATTTCATCACTAAAGTTTTTATATGTTAACTTTGGAATAAAACACTCCATTTATGAAAAAGTATCAATACGATTCTAAACCACTACCAGTAACAGATGATGTTACAGATATGTATTTATAGACCCATGATTTCTTAGAATCTTAAGGCTTCATTCATTATGAATTATCAAATTACTCCAAAAGCTTAACTAATTAATCTCGTCATAACAACATGTCTTAAATTTTACATTTATCATTATTTTATACTTTAAATGTACTGGGAGGGTGATTAAGAATATCTTGCATTTGGTGTTGGAGCAGCTTCCTACATAAAAAATAAAAGATTTTCAAGGCCAAAGACACTAACCAGATACTATAAATTTGTAAATTATCTTGGAACTCTTAATTCACAAGACTTTTAAGAAAAGTACAAAGCTGAAGCTGACTCATCTTATGACATTATTTAAACAATCATAATGTGTTAACTGAGAAAGAAATCAGGTTTATAGTACGATAAGCTGTCAAATTATATACCAAATTATGAGGAAATTCAAAATCTTATAATCAGAGATATAAAATTAAAATACAAAGAGCAGACTGAACTATATTTCTCAAACCTTAATAAGATTGATGGAATTAGTCTAACGCCTTAAGGTTGGCTAGTCAGCAATTAAATTATCAGCGATATTTAATTGATGTTTGATTAGTACCTCCTACGTAATTAAAATTGATTCTTATTTAAAATACTCTATAAACGAAAGATTTTAAACCAAAGAGGTATAATTATTTACTAAAGGGAGTTAAGGTTTTGATCGTAAAGTTAAATGTTGTTTATATAGGTCGATTATATATTTTCATCATTATTTAGGTTTTGAATATTAGCTTATGAACTTTATATTAAGAAAAACATAAACTGTCTAATTTAGAATTCATCCTCATTCATATAAGAGAAAATAGATATATAAAAATTACTAACATATTTTATATAATTGGTCAATCCATCTTGATTGTTGCTGAATTGTGAAAAATGAACTTAAGGGATGGCAATTCAAAACAGTTTTCTATTATTCTTTCCCTTAGCTTTTTGTTTCTTGCCATTTGTGAAGGATGATTGTGGTTTTTGCTCAATTTAAATTTTGGTATCTGAGATTGTAATTAAGTCTTGATTAAGTGACTCTAATATAATGTCTTAGTTTTCGAAGGTTTATATATCAATTGGATTATTAAGTAGGTTTATAATGTTTTCATAGTTAACATCGGAGGTTTAGGTTGATAGGGATTAGTGTTAGTTATTATTCATAGCAATTTATTTATTGATAATATCTACAGATGAAGAATTGTTTGATGAAGTCTCACTCACTTGAGTCTCATCGTCATCGGATAAAATATTTGATGTTAGTGGGTTATTATTTATAATTTTGAAAGTTTGCTCAATCTTTGATTCTTCGATCTACGTTTTAAAAGTGCTTTCAATATACTCAAAATTTTCAGCGGTGTCAAACTTGTTAAATTCAACTTTATCATCAGTGATATAAGTGTCAGCAATTTATAGGCCAATGCGTGAGTAAAATTACACAGCCTTTATATTATCGGTGCTAACATCTAAGGATAGGTAGTTGGGATACTTATTAAAAAGGTACTTCATGAGGAGTCTACCTATACCTTATCCTTAGCACTTTGAGCGCACTCCAATTCTCATAAGATAGCAGCCACCATCCATTTCTAAATAGCAAGCATACCCTACGATACTCTAAGTGTCTGATTTTCTAGCTAATATGATCTTATTAGCAGCAGATTTCCAAAAGCTCTTTAAAATATAAGTCTGATCGTCTAGTTTTCCAAAGGCCTCCTTGTCTACCATTAATAGAAAAGGGAAGACTTTTGGCTCGTTTTTCTTTGTCTTTCTTATTTCTTCAATCAGAATTTTACCTTTCTCTTAATGAGCAATAAAAATAAAATAAGATATTAATTCTTATTATCCAATATCTGCCATTTTATTTACTTGCAAAGCGCTCAAATTAAATTGTATATAAATCCTTAAATTTAACTCTATATAATAGTAAATTAACCAACCTAATTGATCGTGTTTTATTTGATTTAAAACAAAATTCAAGTTTTAAATTACCAAGTTAATTCATTTATTAGCCTGCAAAACTGTTTCTATTTGATGGTAATTAAAGTAATTATAAAAATAGATGGGTATATATGAATGATTGATATAATAAATCTTCCATAATTAAAGATATATAAAAATTAGCGATAAAGTAAGAATATTTACGAATTTGACTGTATAGAATCATAATCTATCAAATTAATAAATGTAATTCAGCATTTATTATTTAATTTTGAATGGAAGACGGAAGAGTTGTAATGATGTCAACAAAAGGTTACCAACAATTAGTAGGATCAGAGGATGGGAAGAACATGTTCTGGACAACTGATATTAATACTGAGCTCCCAATTAAAATGAGATAAACTGGACCAGCCTCCGTGCAACCAAAGACAATGAGTGAAGTATTTTAAGAAACTGCTTAGAGACAAGGAGATAAGCCTGCTCTTTTTGTTGAGAGAGGTGGCAAGGTCCTTAAATGGTCATGGAGAGAGTATAAAATATGAGCGATTAAATAATTTAAATTTATAATTAATTGTACTTTAGAGATAGCGTACTATTTGCTAAAGCTTTGGAAGTATTGGGAGTCAATGAAAGAAAATCTGTGAATATTATGGGTCATAATGCTCCAGAATGGGTCATTGCATTTATGGGAGGAAGTTTGTTTAATTGCGTTACAAGTGGTGTCTACCCCACAAACGCTGCTGATGCTTGCCTCTATCAAGCAGAGCATTCTGAAGCAGAGGTCATTATATATGTTTGTATTTACATCGTAGTTGATAGCATTGAACAATTAAAGAAATATGAAGTTAATGCACACAAATTGCCAAACATTAAGGCAATTGTTGTTTATACACTTGATAAGTTACCTAATGACGTCAAGGATAAAAGGTACTTCGTATGGAACGATTTCCTAAACTTAGGCAAAGATGTCAAAGAGGAAATTATCAAGGATAAAATTAAGAAGCAAAAGCCAGGACAATGTGCTACATTAATATACACAAGTGGTACTACTGGTAACCCTAAAGCATGTATGATTAGTCACGATAATCTCATTTGGACAATCCACTCAGCTTTCGTAACTCTTGCAGGATAAACTCCATTTACAGAAGATGAGAGAATTGTATCATACTTGCCACTTTCACATATTGCTGGTTTAGTCAATGATGTCATTTCACATGTTTACACTGGACACAAGTTATATTTTGCAAGACCAGATGCTCTTTAGGGATCAATTGTCTTGACACTTTAATGGGCAAGACCTACTTATTTCTTGGCAGTACCAAGAGTATGGGAAAAGTTTGAAGATAAACTTAAGGAAATTGCTGCAAGCAAGGGAAGTTTGGCTTAATCAATCTCAGGCTGGGCAAAGGGTCTCGGTGCAGCTAAAATTTCTGCTTAAGCAAAGTTATTATATTGTAGGAATACATTTGATTTGGGAAATAATTAAATAAATTAAATTAATTAAAATTAAATTAGTAGCAGTTAACTTTCTAAAAACATATACAATATGGTACTTTTTTTAAAGAGAATTCAAAATTAGTTGGACTTTACTATTGACGGTATGCATCTATCGTATTCTTGAAGTGAGATAACTCGATCTAATTTGAGCATTAAAATCAACTAAACAAATCACCCAAAATTAAAGTCGATTTATCTCGCTCTAGTGATGCGATAGAGGCTTACCGCCAATAGTAAAGTCCAGCTGATTTTAATTCTCTATCGAACGAAAACCATATTGTCTATGTTTCGAGAAAGTTAACTGCCACTAATTTCCTTTTTATTAATTTAATTTATTTAATTATTTCCCAAATAAAGTGTATTCCTACAATATTTTTTTTATTTTAAGGGAGAGCAACCACCTCTATGTTATTCATTTGCAAACTTTTTGATTCTCAAGAGAATAAAGGGTGCCTTAGGTTTAGATCAGTGCAAAGCCTATCTTTATGGAGCTGCCCCAATAAAGCAATCTACTCTTGAATATTTTGCTTCCTTAGATATTCCCATTCTTGGCGCTTATGGTATGAGTGAGACTACTGCTGCTACTACAATGCAAAATCCTTAGAACTTTAACTTAAAGTCAGTTGGTTATATCATGAACGGTGGTGAATTGAAAATCGATAACCCCGATGAAAAGGGAATTGGTGAAATCTGCTTTAGAGGAAGGTATGTTATGATGGGATATTTAAAGAATGAATCAGCAACCTAAGAGATATTCGATAGTCAAGGATTTTTTATTAAAAGATATTTTATTCCTTCACTCAGGTGACTTAGGTAAGATTGACGAGAAAGGATTTACTTTTATTACTGGAAGAATAAAGGAGCTTATCATTACTGCTGGAGGTGAAAACATTGCTCCAGTCATCATTGAAGACCATTTCAAGGATGCATGCCCTCCTTGCTCCAACATAATAAAACGCAGAAATTTATTAAGTATTTTTATTTTGAAACTTACAATGAACTCTGAATTTTAAAATAACCATTATCCTTTAGTTATGAAACAATTTAAAGATACATAAATTTGACCATATTATTTTTTGTATAAAAAAGAACATAAGCTATGTTTTATATTATATGGGGAATTATAATTTTTATAATTTAATTATTTAATGCTTATTTTTACTCCAATTTTAAATTTAAAATGAATTTTTATGACATGTTAATATTATATTTTAGGCATGTGAATTTCGCAGCTATTTTTACAAATAAAACTCATTAAATATCTTAGAGCGATTTAACTTTTCTAATGGTAGTAGGTGAATAACAAAAATTCCTTGGTGCCATAATTACCTTGAAGGCTGATATCGACCCAGCAAAGGGAATTGTTTCAAGAAACCTTACAAACGAAGCCAAGCAATTCTTCAAGAACACCCTTAACGTAGACGTGAAAACAACCGAGGAAGCCATCGCCAACGAGAAAATATAAAAATACATTCAGCAGTGCATTGAGAAAACAAACTCAAAGGCAGTTTCCAGAGCTGCTTAGATTAGAAAGTGGAAGATTATTCCAGAGGATTTCAGTTTAGCAGGTGGTGAGTTCACTCCCACTCTTAAGCTTAAGAGAAAGGTCACAGAAAAGAAGTATCAAAATATTGTAGATGAGTTCTATCATGAAGCAAAACTTTGAGATAATTCAACAAATTAATATCAACTTTTATATTAAAGTTCATTTATCATCTCATCTTAACATTGAAATAGGATAAGTCAATATTCTAAACAAATATTAAACCAATTAAATTTACAAACAAAATCTTAGATATAAATTATTCAATCTTACTTTTTTTCTTCAGTTTTAACACTGTCGAGATATCTAGCTTTTTTACTTTATGCAATAAATTTGTTTAATATTATTAGGCTACAATAAAAATGGAAAAATTTGAATAGATAATAATAATTCAAAATTACCTTAATAAATGTTTTAAATGGATTAATTTAGTAATTGTATTAATAATTGAAATTAACATAAAGCTAATAAAATATTTTTGGAGATATTTTTAATATTTATTCTTAAATATGCGGTTAAATTGGAAATTTGTAATTGCTAATATACTAATTTTAAGTTTTCTCTAATTATATCTACTATACTCAGACTAATTATTTTACTAAAAATCCTCTTGTTATTAAAAATACTTTAATAATAGAACATTTGTGCTGTCGGTGTCACTGATCTAATCACTGCGGTATTTATTGAAGGTATCCTACTAGTCATTATTTTAATTAGACGCTGGTTAATTTCTCATTTGATTATTGCTTGGGTTAGGATTTTGTCTCTTTCTGAGAATCTTTCTCTCGCGCTTCTTGTTTAACAAAGAAGTCTTTTCTTCTTCAGAGGGATTACTTAGAGTAGAAATATTAATATCAGAAGAATTGTCAAAGTGAAATGGTCGGAAATAGTCTTTCCTTTTTGAGATTTGTAAGTACTTTTTGGGAATTCTTGATTTCCTCTTAGGTATAAGAGGGATTTTAAACTCAGCAGGATTTGTGATTTCATAAGATCTTTGAGGCTAGAGTGAGTTTGCAGAACTGAAATTACTATATTAACCATTATTGAATTAATCGTTGGGTTGAAGTGATGTAATTCTATCAAGCTATAAGAGTGCATCGTTGAGCTTAGGGAAAATGTTGCTCATCAAGTTTCTATCATCATCTTAATTATTTTTTTCAGGCAGTAACAAGGGACTAGACATAATGTTTGGGGTTTAAGAAACCCTCTTGAATTGTTAGTTATAAGTAGGTTAGAATTAAAAGTCTGTCATAATTGTAGCTCTTGTTCTTTCAGTCAATCCCTCTAATATTATGAAGGCTTGATGAAGATGCTTTAAGATTTTTGAATTTTTGAACTCTTCTATGTCTCTTGAGAACATATATTAAGGGAGAATTTTGTCGGACATTAAACCAGCTTTTTTAAGCAGTTTAATTGCAACTCTTAAGTAATCCAAAAGTTTATTTCTTGTTGCAGGGTTAAGCCTTTCGTTATTTAAAGAATCACTAGAAGAGAAACCATCCTCACCTAAATCCCTTGTATCAATTGTCATAGTATCATCATTCTAAGCATACTTTTAGCACCCTTCTTTGAATATTTCATACTAAGATAAGATGAACTTATTTTATCTTCTCATTATTTTATCATAATTAATTACTGAGCTATCTTTCAAGCTTTTCTTGGTTAGCTATAGTAAAGTAACAGCTTTAGTAATATTCCAGCAAATCTCAAATGAATCATTGCAAAAGTACGATGGTCTTTTTTCATCTATATAGGGAGTAGTCTAATAAAATTCTTCCAGAGTTTTAAAATTTAGTAACTCATTTATTCCATTAATCAAATGCTTTCCTTTAAGATTCAGATGGGCTACTGATTCCTTGAAGATTATATTAAGATTGAGTTACTGCTATTCTACTACTGCTAAACACAAACATAATGAAGGAATACTCATGCATAAGAGCTCGCATAATACGGTTTCATGAGAAAATCTACTCCAACCAGTCAAAACAATTCCTTAGACAGCTTTTTGACTACAAGGATTTTGCTTTATCTTATCAATCCAAAGTTTATGATTTTGTAATCTTTCATTAAAATCTGGCATTGTTGTGGAAGGTTCACAAGATCCTCTAAAACATGATGCTACCCATATTTTCTTAAACTCAAGGCATAGGTTGTTGAAACTTTGAGTTTTAATAGTTTAATTGAATTATTCCTAATGTCCAGAATATGCCCAGATACAAGGCTAAAATTCTGGTAGACCACCAGAGCTTTTCAAAGTTCTAAAGTCCAAAAATGAAAAGTTTCGATACATATCATCCCATATCATGATTTCTATACCTGGATATTTCTACTTGACCTTTTTACACATTTTCATGACAAAATTAGCATAGAGAGTTGCCTTACTAGTTTCTTCAATAAAATATTGGCACTTATTGCAAGTTGCAAGATTAAAAACTTCATCAGCTCCAAGATGTATTATTTTCACAGAGTCAATTCCAAACATTGAAATATTTTGATCAATCATAGAAAGTACAAGCTCCATTGATTCTTTCTTTAATGGGCAAACTGATTGATAAGAATCGTCACTTTCTCTCAAATGTATAAATCTTTCCTTTTTCAAAACAAATTCTAAATGGCCAAATGTTTAGACTAAAGGAATAAGTCTGAAGTTATACTAATCCATAATAAGCTTGATTTCTTTGAGCTAATCTTTAGTATAGAAGTTGATACCTTTTAACTATGACAAATAGCCTTCATAAGGAAAGGTGTCCTCAAACTCCATAATTATTCCTGTTACTAGATTCTTGTATCTTTCACCTATGAAATGTAAGAATCTCTTAAGAAAATTAAAAGTCGGTGGAGCTCCTTTAAAATCCAAATGAATCAACACATCCTTGAACATTCTCTTATCATTTCGAGTTTAGTCATCTCTGAAGACATTTTTATCTATAATAAGAGAGCTCTGACTTTATTCTAGAATTTCTTCTCTCTTTTCTCAATCATCGTTTAATTTAGATTGCTAATCAGTATCATTCTTAATTACTGCTTGTTTTTATATAAAGTTAGATATAATCTCACAAATATCCATATTCCCATTTTCATAAGCAATTTGATAGGGAGTTTGGTTCTATGAATTTGTCTGAATATAATTCAAGCCTTCATCTAACAACATTTGTAAAATTTCTTTGTTTTGGTCTTGGCAAGCTAAATGCATCAACGAGTTGCTTTGAATATCAGGGGTACCCCCTCAAAAACTGGAACTCTCCTAGACACCCCTTCAAAACTGGAATTTTTTACACAAATCAAGAACAAATTTTGAAAATTAAAAAATAGCCGTGAAAAAAACATTTACAGAATTCAATGACCACTGGCCTATATAATTTGCCTATCCTAGATAACAATAAAAAATTAAAATTCCAAAAATAATTAAGGGTAAGTGAAGTTCTTTGTCTTTAAATATTACTAAAAACCATTTTCTTGTCCATATTTAAAGACAAAGAACTTCACTTACTCTTAATTATTTTTGGAATTTTAATTTTTAATTTTTATCTATGATAGGCAATTTATATAGGCCAGTGGTAATTGAATTCTGTAAATGTTTTTTTCACGGCTATTTTTTAATTTTCAAAATTTGTTCTAGATTTGTGTAAAAAGTTCCAGTTTTGAAGGGGGGTCTAAGAGAGTTCCAGTTTTTGAGGGGGTACCCAATATCAGAATAGTTCTTAGCTTATTCATCAACCTTAATTAATATTCTCAATCTAAAACGTAATTTAAGAAAATCTGGCAAATACTTACACTTCTAAGTATCCATTCTTTACACTAAGCTCAAGCGAATTCTTCATGCTAATGTTGTATTCCAGGACTTATTTGATTTCTAAATGTTTTTTCAATACTTTTACACACTTCGTAGAATAAATGTCAATAAATACAATTATTAAATTTGTTAATTTATAATGACATCTACTTCCTTTTTGCGATTGTTTAATAGCAATAGATGCAAAGGAGTATTTCTATTCCTAAGTTCCTTCATGCTTAACTGCTATTATAATTGGCCACAGTCAATTTTGTTGTAATTTTTGACAATAATCTTGAGAATTTTATAATCAGCTGACAAATTGAAATTTATAAAAATAAAATAGACTAGCATGCAAAATGAAGAGCTGATTTTCCAGATTTGCTTTAATTCCTTAACAGATCAAATAGTAGTCTCTCACCTTGAAACTTTTTTATATCTTTTAGAAACCTAATATTTCCAATCTCACATGCATAATGAATTAAGGAAGTTCCTGTCCATTTAAACCTGATTAAGATTAATTTTATATAAAAATTAAAATGAATAATAACATTTATCAAGTTAATTGAGAACTTAAGGATGAAGTTCCCAATGATTAAAGTCTTGTGAATTTTGATCATTTATCTTTCGCTTAAGCTCCTTGTACTATACTTTAACATCTTGATTGTCAAGGCTATCTTGTTACATATCACCATACAAGCTCTCATTAAGAATTTCCTCATTATTATTATTGTTATTTAATTTTGTATGGAAATTAATACTGGGGCTTGAGCCAGCCAGATATAATCAGATATACATACTTTGACTTTTGACGATCCAATCTCATCTGCCCAATTTCCTCATCATAATTGTTTTCTTGATCAAATCTCTCATCATGAGAAGAATCAGAAGACAGTGAGCATGAACTCTATTTGGGGCTAGCATTCATTTTATCTATTTCTATTGTTATAAATTCACTATGATTCGAGTATTTATGTGAGTTTGCAGAATTATTGATATTTTGATTACTGCTAAGTCTGCATTAAATTTCTGAAATCATGATATAATAATTATTAATTATGAATTAATTTAGCAGCCAACAGCTAATTGTTTCTTCAAAGCCTAAAAGTAAAATAACATCACTCTTTATAAATCATTTTTAGGGCCTTAAACATCGAATAATCAGGCTAAATAGTCTGCTTAAATAGTGATACCTAGTGAGAAAATCTCACTTTTGCAGCTCATCAATCATGTAAATCAAGCTCAGAGTTCTCTGACACCAATGAATAACTAGAACAGAAGGATATCATTGGTTGTTCCCTAACCCACTGGAGGTCAGCAAAACGTACAAAATAACTCTTCACAATAAAATATTCATCATTTTTAACAAGTTGGCGTTCTACCACAACACGCTTAAAATACCTCAAGCTCTGTGGATGGTAGAAAGAAAAATGTTACTGACAAAAAGAAAAAAAGTTAAGGTAAAATAGTGTAGGAAATCTCCTCTAGCATGGAAAGATTGGCACATCATAAATTTTCTGCTTCAGGTTATGTGAGTGCACAGGCTTTCAACTTAAATCATGGAAGTAATTAGGCTAGCAATTCCGATGGTAACTAGTTTTCAGGGAAGAAAAAAATCTCAGTAAGCAGGGTCTCAAATCATCATTGTGGGAGTAACGATGGAAATCATGGAGTGTCAATAGTAAATTAGAAAGTTACGCAAAAGACTCTCAACTCAGTTTATACCCAAGATCAGCTAAAGTAAATGAGAACGTAAACTCTTTCTCCTCCACCAAATAAACTCAGTGTATTCACATAATTTATTTAAAAATAATTGAGTAAATTTAACAAATAAAAACAAGTCAGTACGCACTAAAATATAGCCTTAAGCAAATCAGGGCAAAAGAATACTAATTCTTCTCTTTAGAGATCTTAAAAGAAAATAAGCTAACTTAAGTCTTTGGTAAAGAAATAATAATAGTAAAAATCACTCTCTCGGGATTTTACCAACGCTCTGATGAATACCAACAATATTAACAAACAATCACAGGGGTAATTTTAATTGTTTAAAAGTCATAATCAAGCATAACTGAACAGCTCCAGTAATAATAACACTATTCTTAATGGGACGTTGAATTGCAGCTAAGGGCTATATCACTAAATTCAGACTATGCCTAACACATCACTTTCTCCAAATAGTAGGCTAACTGGCCTTAATTCCTCATAAAAGAAAAAGAAGAAGTAAATTATCAGAAAGAAGAAAGATGATAACAGCCTTACTTAATCAGTACAAATATTTAAGCCACCCATTATAATTAAGAAGTTCTCTTTTTTTATGTTTATGGAAAACTATTTTAACAAAAGCATTCAGAATGTATTAATGCAGACTTCCTTAAACCTTAAATCAGGGTTTAATTCAATATTGAATGACTCGAAGGAAGGTTCCTTAACAAGAGTAAGTTTGAGTCAATATCCTAATATGTCTTTGTCTATGAATCAATCTGCTCTCCAAAATTTGACTTAAAATTAATCTTAAGTACTAAACTAAAATGCCAGTTAAAATTTCAATGTTAAACAGTCAAATACATAAAAATCTTAGATTAGAAAGTAGTAAAGAAGTAATACATAAGAGCGTGTACTTAAATTAGCAGTTTTATTTGTCTTTAAACGATCATACTTAATTATAGTTTGTAAAATTTTGAGAATATATTTTTTAGCCATATTTTTAAATTAGCTGAAGCACAAATCTCATAAATAGAATAAGAACTTCACTTTACAAATAAAAAAACAGGATCAATAGCGAATACCAATCACTAATCAATAAGCAGTTCATAAACTTCTCTCTAACCAGAGCAGCAAAAACTAAGGTAGTTAGTTTAGAACACCCTTCAAAATCAATGTGAGTATCTAAATAAAGAAAACACTAACAAGTAAGTCAATTTAGGGGCAAACCAAAAGAAGATCTAGTAGAATTAGTCTTAATACAATTCAGCATACATAAAAACTGATGATTTATTCCACTTAGATAAAACTTTCTCTGATATTATTGAGACCATATAGAACTAAGCAGCACCTTCTGATAACTAAATCTAATAGATGAAACAGCAAGCTAACTTAACTCTGATTAAGTCTTAACTTGAAAAAATAAAGAACAGCTATGAGCAGATAATCAAGCGTTTAAGTGATTCTCAAAATACTTAATCACTCTCAGCTAGACTTAAGCAATAGAGGCTCTTATCTGACAGATAAAACGAAGATGACAACACTACACATGCCTCAAACTCTAATAATGACTGCTTTTCAGTAAGCTCATCGTTCAGGACCCAATAAAACTTAGTGAACCAGACTTAAATGCAGCAAAAGATAATGGAATTAGAGTAGAAAAATCTTATTCTTTCGAGTTAAATGAAGGCAAAAGATGAGACAATTAGTCATTAAGAATAGATTATACAGTTGCTTAAGCAAGAAACTAAAAAGGAAAATGTAGGGGTATAAACTTCAACTGAGAGTGCATGCTAGACACCAGTTATCACTGAGAGAAAAGCTGATTTGATAGTTGAAAATGAACAATTAAAGCGTTAGTAAAAGAGACTATAGAAGAAAATCGATTATCACAAGAATAAGGAAATTATGAGTCATTATTTATTCAATATAAATAAGTCTAATCAATGAGATTTCTTTTTTAAATACTAAATGTTTTTTAATAAAAATTACAGATAATTGTAATTATTTTAATATAATTTTCTTCCCCTAAAAAGGAAAATAAATTCCTATTTTTCTTGTTCTCACTGTAGAATCAAGGCATTCCAGTAAACGAGATATATGAAAAAGAAGGTATCAAAGACATTCCTACTTCAAGATTTGCAGAGATTATGGCCGAAGACCAAGCTTAAAATTAAAACTAATCCAGCATCCTCTTTTCATTTTACTCTGACGACAGTTATGAATTGATTGATGATGGTCCCGATCCAGCAAAAATAAGAACTAGACCTAACTTTATTCCATCATTGAATCTTAATAATTTACCAGAGTATGAAAGCTCCTCAGATGAGGAGGGAGATCAAGACCCAAATAAGCCAACTGAGGGTTAGGAATAAAATGGGGTTGCTCATCGTAACATGACTTCTTAAGACTATGAATAGAGTATGAAATACATTGAGAACTTTTACAACAAGGTTGGACCATAAAACACCCTGGGGTCAGAGGACGGAGAACTCGAAGAGCAAGAGGACTTTGAGAATTTAGAGCGTGATAATTTTGACCATGATATGATCCATCAGCACTCAACTAGCAGTCATGATTTTTCGTAGTAGTAACACTATAGTCACAAAGCAAATCACAGAGGAAGAAACCATCAAAGTCAATTGTAATCACAAATAAACGATCAAGACTACATAATGTGCCAGATTAATCAAGGCAGCAGTATTTTGTTGTTTGACAAAGAAGACAATGCTTCGCACAGTAACATTCAGCCTGCAGCAAGTATTTCACACATGAATCCGAGTAGTATGATGATGGATGATGGAGATTTTTGCTACAGCATAGATAAGCAGAGCAAGCGCAGATCATCAAAAGATATGATCTCTATCTGAGTCAACGACCCACCAATTAATAAATAAGTTATTCAAACTTACACATTTAATTATGATGCAGTTTATTATTTACAATTTAACATCATTAGCTTCAACTTATACTTTAGTAATTTATAATCAAACAGATAATTTTAATGAACATTATAAAACCAAAAAAACTTAAATTGTTTTAATAAAAAAATGTTTAACGAATTGTTTTGCAAATACTAGAGCATATCACAACCTTCATAGCGATAGGCCTCCACAGCTCCTGTACCTATGAAATAAAAAACTTTAGAGCAGAAGAAAAATACAAAAATATGGGGTGACTATAATTATGAGTTCAATTTCAGTACTCAAGGTGAATCTTTATATCAGACCAGTATCATTTTAAATTGTATATGATTTATTTTATTATTTACGCAAATGCTGAGGGTAGTCCTGGATTGCCTATACCCATTAAATGTAATTGGTTCAGAATTAAAAATGAACGCACTTACCAAATTCCAGAGATATCCTCGAATGTTTATCAACTTTCAGCCGAAGATATTGCTCTTGAAATTTAAAATAACTAAACTTTTCATTGTATAACTAATATATTGGTTGCAAGATAAGAGTTGAAGCCACTCCTCTGGATGAAGACAGCTTCCATGGTATAGCTTACGGAGAATTTGGCCCTATCGAATTAGACCCCTCTGCCAGGCAAACTCTTGAGTATGTTCTTGGAACAGGAGGCTCTCAATTTCCAATCACTGTTCTTTTGCAAGGTAGTGACACTAATTTCCACAAAGAGAGCAAGTCCTTCTCAAACAATAAACTAAACGAAAGTGGAAGCTAGTTTGACTAATCAGAAAATGATGTTGAGTAAATTGAAGCAAACCTTTTCGTTAATTCACACGTCATTAAAATATGCTTTTAAGATTCATTTGGTGGTACTGCCAATGAGGACGCCATAGCGTTGAAGTATACAATTGATTATCCACGCATTGAAATGCACCCCTTCGATACTCAAAGATTCAAAATATTTTACACAGATGATAAGGTAGAAGCAAAGTACGAATTCAATAAGTGTATTGAATTAAGAGCGCTCTCCAGATAATCCAGAGACTTGATAGCTCTTGCAATTAAATGTTTCTCAGCTCACACTTACTTCATAAACTCTAAAATCATCTCAAATTTGAACAAAGATGTGAAGTAACTCTAGTAATCAGAAGAGAAAAATTCTCTACAAACAACAGTTAGCGCTGTCCTACTTGAATTAGAATTTGTGAAGAGAGAATTATATAATCAAATAAATCATGCGAAGGAACTAGACAAAGATAAAAAGCAATTGAAGTCAGAAATGAGAAAAATGGAGGAAGAAATGCAACTTACAATTGAAAGCTATAAGAATATTTTAGAAAGTTTTGAGCAAGACGATTAGACTGACATAGTAAAAGCCAAGAAGGAAATGGTGAGCATGCAGAAATAAATAGAGGAATTACAAAGAGACAGATAGAGAGCAATCGAGCAGAAAATAGTAGTTGAAGATCAACAGATTATACTTAAAGGAAAAATTGAGGAATACAAGAAGCTTGAGGATAATTTAAGAGAAGACATAGAAAACATTAGCAATTAAATGGGTGTGCCAAAGTAAGAGCATGAGAGAGTGAAATCTTAGTTAAATCAAAGAGACAAGCAAATTCTTGATTTACAAAGAAGCGTTGATTAATTTAAGAATGAACTCAATCAAAATCTGTAATCGATTAGTGAACTGCAGTAGTTTTAAGCTAAACTTTAAAAGGAAAAAGATTAAATCTAGCAATACCTTCACAGTAAAGAGGATGAATCTACTTAATTGCGATAAGAATTAAAGAAATACAAAGAAGACTATGAAAACATAGAGTAAAATTAAAAGAATCAAGAGATCTCTTAATAGGACTCTTAGAAACTTCAAGAACTAGAATCTAAACTTAAAGAGCTAGCAGATGAAAATGAAGCTTTAATTGTTTAAAGAAAAACACTATCCAAGGCAAAAGACTCAGTAGTTAAGGATTTGGAGAAAATTAGAAAAGACTTTGACCAATAAAAACTTGACTTTGAACATAATCTTGAGAGACTGAAGTAAGCTAATGAAAGAATGATAGAGCAAAACAATCTAAGTGAGCAAGAAAAATAAGAAATTTTAGGGTAGAAGCAAGATCTTGCTGTTAATATTTAATTGCTTTAAGAACAACTTGTCAAACAGAGCGAAGAACATAAGCAATAAGTTGAGGAGGTACATTTTAGTTATACCAAAGAAGGTTAAAAGAAGAAATTAGGGATTTTTGCTTAGCTTATGGAAGATGAGGAAGAGAGCTCAGATGACGAAAAAGTAGATGTAGAGGTACAAACAGACGCACCTTCATAACAGTGTGCCTAAATATAAACTGAGCCTATTAAAGTCCCTGAACTGAAGTTATAGCAAAAAGAAGACAAAAAATAACAAGAATCGTTGCCAAGTGGGAGATCAAGCAGAATCTCCTTAGATAAGTCAGGCCAGAAATAAACTCCTCTGAAGCAATCTAGAATTGCAAATGTTACTCTGGATTAATCATTCTCCAAGAACAGTGCCCAGAAAGAATAATCAACAGTAAATCTTTAAAAATCCTTGTCAGTTTAAGAATCTCAAAAACTTCAGAAATCTCAAACATCAGTATCAAAGCAAGAAGAGGAGAAGTAGAAGGCATTGCTGGATGAGAAATAGAAGTTATTGGATTTGAAGGTTTAGGAAATAGCTAACAAAGAGAAAGTTATTGAGAACTAAATGGTTTAAATTAAAGACTAGCAGAAAATATTGAAGGAAAATGACACCTAACTTAATAAACTTCAATCTAAGGTTTCTCAAATAAACACTAAAAATTATAAATTTTATTGTACTTTATTATATTATTTGTAATTAAATCAGATAATTGAAAAAAACCAATAAATATGATTTCTTAGTTTTTTATATTTACATATTAAATATGATTTAAAATGTTGATTTTTGTTTTTAAATGGACTAATCATTGACTGAACTTAGAACAGAAAGAAACCAAGAAAAGTAGCAGTTCAGTAAGCAACTCCAAGACCTTCAGATGCACAATTAAATGCAGTAGATTGAGAAATAGGAGAAAGAAGGATGCATAAGCAGGTTGAAGGAAATCATAGAGGATAGAGACTTCTAGATTGAAAGTCTCATGAAGGAAATTGAAAGACTTAGTAGCAGACTGTGTACAGCTGAGAGTAAACTATTTGAACTTGATAATTCATTCTAGTGAAGCGGTATAGCTATTATATTAAACAGGAAGAACTTAATGAAAATTGCAAATGTGGAATTCTTTATTTATTCTTTGTGTAACTAAAATTATTAAAGCTTAAGATTTCGTTCATAAATCAAGAATTTTTATCTATCCAAAGATTTCATCTGTATTAGGTATTCTAGGAGGACTTAACGCTACAGCTATAGTTTATATATAAATATAAAAATCTTTAAATAATGTTGTATCCAATTCTTGGTTCCAAGTAAGATATATTATTACCCTTAAATCTATTTCTAGTGATCTGCTCTGTTAGTGTGAGTGGCGAAAAGTGGTCTTCCCCAAGAAATCTCTTCAAGATAATCTTTTTCGTTGTGCTCTGCATCATCGGATATATAAACGTCATTGGAGCAATATTACAGATGGTATGGGGAATCGATAAGTTTTGAAGACATTAAAATATCCCAAAACCCCTCTAGTTTCATTATCTTAATCGTATTTATTAAACAGATTTGGACATATCAGGATTCATATCACTATTAAATTTATTTCGATAGACGATTTTATAGTTACTTATCTTGTTCTTTAGAGTAAATTATCCACAGAAAAAGGTGCTTTTGAATTATTAAATATAAGCTTCTAACTATAATTTTTATTAAAAACTTAATGGATAAAACAGCAGACGATAGTGGGTACATCCACGAGAGATAATCAGCGCTTGATTAACAAATCCTACAACTACAAAAGTAAGACATATTTTAATAGATTTTGATAGGTAATTCAACCAGTGTTTTAGATGATATTGCCTCGCCAACCACCATGAGAAATGCTAATGCAGATATCAATGTGAGACCAGGTGCAATTCCATTTTCTCCAAATGGCCAGAGGAGACCTTTCTTTAACAGGGCTTTTGGTAAACTAGAAAAAGGTTCCCTTAGAGGCAGTATTTTCTCACTTTGCGCTTCTGCTATTGGATCTGGAGTGCTGTCCTTACCCTATGTGTTAGCACTCAATGGCTGGGCACTTGGATTCATATTCATTTTGGTTTCCGCATTTGGTAAGCATAATATGAAGTCTGAATTTATACTTTAGCTGCTTCTTGGAGTTTGTTTATGATTGCAGAGTCAGCTATCAAGGCAGGAGTCAATAATTTCTCTAAACTCACTTTCCATGTTGGTGGAAGACGCCTAGAATTATTCCTGCAAATTAATATTAGGGATATCTTGGATTAATATTATTGTTAGGTTTTTAATAAAAAATTTTATTAAAGTTAATAATGAAGACTTGTTCATTCTACGAGGTTGCTTTATATTTATTTGGAAATAAAATCTAACAAAAATATAATGCGTTTTTTGTCTTCAATTATTTTAGATCTTTTAAATCAATATAGAAATTAAAGAAAATAAATAAAATTTGAATATGTTGCCCATTAATATTCTGATCTACATGGTTGGTTCTTGTATTGGCTATCAAATCATCAGTATGTATTGATTTTGCGATTATCTAAATTTCTTTTAGTCACCACTCTCTTCAGGAATGTTTTAACCTAAATCGGAGTACATGACGAGGAATTTATGACAAGTTGGAAGTTCAGAGCTGCAGTTGGTGCTCCAATCGCTGCAGTTATTCTACTTCCAATGAGTTTAATTAAAGACATGAGTGGCTTCAGATATATTAGTTTTGCTTCAATCTTTGCACTGTTCTACACTGGTATAGTCCTCTTAGTGGAAATGCCAGATTACATATAAGCTAATAAGGCAACTGCCATTGTTGAGGCCTTCATTATAGATTGGAACTTCTTTACTGGAGCTTGCATTACTTTCTTCGCTTACACTTGCCAAGTTTAACTACTGCCCATTTACTCTGAGCTTATAAACCCAGTAGAGAGGAGAATCAAGAAAATCATTAGTATTTCAGTCATTGTTGATGTGGCTTTCTATATGGTGATTGCAGCTGCTGGCTACTTCTCTACTTTTGACAAGACAGCTAGAGTTGTGCTAGATAGACCTCCACTGCATGGAGACAGAGATTATGCCATTTTGATTTCTTAAATTTTAATTATGATGGTGCTCTTTGTGGCTGTTCCAGTTAACTACAATCCATTCAGAAATCAAGTGTTCTATATGTTCTTTAAGAAATAGGATTTCTCATTTAAAGAGTAAGTTCAATTAAAAGCTAATAGATGTTTTATAGGAATATGCTATGTACATCCATCTTTATTGCATTCACATGCTTTGTTGCTATTATCTATCCAAATATTTTATATAAAAAGTATTAAGAAATAGATTTAATTTTTTATGATAATTCAATCTTCCTTAGAAATATCTACCTTCCTTAATACCAAGTATCATTTCCTCAAATGATAAATGGTCCTCATAGAGATCTCTAACCCCATCAGCTTCTTCCATGTCAACATCTTGCATGTCTTTTTCATCAGCAAATCCCATGAAATTAAGTAACTCGGGATTACTTTCTTGGTTCATTATGATAAAGTCTTCCATTGTGATGATTCCCTCTTGTTAGGGACCTTTGATCATCTTAAGATATTCCTACTTAGATTTGTAACTATCTGTCAGAAGGAAAATCTGGTTGTTTTGAGCGACACCTTGCAAGTGGTCAGAGTACCATTGAAAGACTGCTGCAAGTTTAGTCTTCATTTTTAAGTCAAGACCCTTGCCCTTTAGTAAACTCTCTTAAACATAGGTTTCAGTGAAGTTTTCGTTATACAAATAATAGATTTGTCTGGATTCCTACTCAGTCAAATTTTTAAGTCCGTGAAAAGCCTGAATGTTCTTTCTGTTAATATACTTCAACACGGAGTCAGTTAAGATGATGTTTGAGAGGGCATTGCAATTCTCAATGAAATCGAATTGATTCAAAGCGAAAGAATGGTCTATGATGTATATTCTTTGTGAGAACTTCTAGTCTTCTTGACTCAGAGCGATGCTTGACTTGACTCCAGCCACTTCCTTAAGTTAAAGTAATAAATTGCAATCTATAATATATTTTAGCTTCAAATTAAAAACTGTAAACTTCATTAAAATAATTATATTCCCACAAGTATTAAGATAGTTAAAATCTATACCAGTATATTTTAATTTACTCAAAAGGTCTTTTAGTGTTAAACGATGAGTTATCATCCCTTTCATAAGAAAAAATTAAAGTTCTAAAAAAGGAGATTTCTCGATGAAACTACCAATGAGGTAATTGAACCGTCTAGATAACAAATTTAAGACAGTTTACATTAAATTTATATTTTATGATGTTTAGAGAAAAAATAATAATAATGAATATAAATTTTAATTGTTAAAATAAATTAACTAATAGACAAGTAATATTTGGGGTTTTGAATAATTAAATTGACTTACTGTCATTAATACTAAAATAGAAAATATAAATAAACTAGAATAATATTTTAAATAAATATCATAATGTAAACATGTCATAAAGAGTAGATTATCTACAGTTTAATAAATTGAACCATAATTAATATTTTAATTGTAAATTAAAATAAATATATATATTCCTCCATTTTTAATTATATTTGAACAATAGTATCACAGAATGGGCAGTTTTTAAGACCACATGGAATATCTTGTCTGAGATATTATTCCTCAATTTGTCTAACAATTTTGCCATTTTGAAGTTTCCTGAACTTCACAGTAAAACCTTTTAATTCCTTGAATGTTGATTATAAATTAAAATTAACATTTAATAAATCATTATCATATAAATTAATTAATCTTACAAACATTTCTTAATTTTATCAAGTTTAAACTCTTATAGCATCTTAAATTAAAGAACCCACAAATACAGTTATAATGTGACAAATTAATTTTGTTTTATTTTTTAAATAATTTTTATAGAGAATTTAATGATTTGAAGAAAAAGCTTTAACAAAAAATATCTTAATCTACTTTGAATTGCATATTTTCACTAAAATTATGAAAAATTTTAGTAAATACTAAAAATAATCATATATGCTTATCATATTGTAATTTTGGTGGTTAGTGTTTACTCTTTTGGTAGTAAGCAACATATTTAATACTAATTATTATATTTACAATATATCTTATACTTTCATTAATTTTCCCTTTGAATCACATTTTATAGGGTTTTCAATGATAATTTACTTAATAAATATTAATTAATGTTGTCTATTTAATTAAGAAATCAAACTCTTTTCTTTTTCTTTGATTTCTTGGACAGAGCCTCACTCAAGTTTTACTCATCCTTGGACTCCTCCTTTTACTAATTGTTTCTTTTCTTGGGCAATTAGTCGAATTGCTGGTTGTCTGATTTCCCTCTGAAAAGGATCTTGATTTGCCTTCTGAATTCAATGCTAACTGCTAAAATCTCTATCTTCACATTTACTTAAACATAACATCAAATTAATTGTAGTTAGATTTATTTTCAATTAAACTCAAATACATAAAAATAAAAAATCAATACAAACTGATATTCAAAGAAAAATAACAAAATTTTTGAATTTAAAAAACTTAATAACTTATAAATTATTACTATAAGTGAAAATAATTTTGTTGACTATCATTAAACATAAAAGTCCAGAAAAATTTATGAATAATATCATGAAAAACAACTTATATTATTCTAAACTTCTATATATTATTTTTCTTCTCTATAATTACTGATATATTATTCATGATATAAGCATTTATATTTTGATTGTCAAATGCTTTGAGTACAACTCCATTATTGATAATTGCTTCCTCTTTGTCACCATCTACGACAATCTTGACTTCCTCTTCCTCCTGAATAAGTCCTTCAATTCCATATTTCATGACCATGACATAAGCACCTGCCTTGGTGATCTTCATAATTATAGCATCTTCAATTACATCCTTTTGATTTCTCTCTCTAAGGCCCTTAAAGAATAGATAAGTGTTGAACTGAACAGAAGCTTGACTAGCCAATGCTGCCATTCTGTTCTTGCGGTTCATTTAATCACACTATCTAGCCATCTTGAATTTATCGGTCATTTCATTTGTCAGGGATTAAATATCGATGGCTGCAGCTAAAAGTCTGTGCACTAAAACATCAGCATATCTTCTGATTGGGGAGGTGAAGTGGGTATAAACTGGCACTGCTAATCCATAATGGAAAACTTCTGAGATATCGAAATCTGCAAGACAGAAGTAGACTTAAGAAATAATAAATACTAAACTGCCTGATGCATACATCTGGTTGCCATAATTCTAACAATCTTATTGAAGTAAGGATCATTAGGTCTCTCAGCTCTATCTAAACTATCGGCAAAACTCTTTGAACTATCTAATGCCATTTCAAAGCCATATTTAGCTAACTAATCCACAAATTCAGCCACTTCTTTCTATTTTGGTTGAGGATGTCTTCTGAGAATGGCAAATGATGGATAATGCTAAACTATCTTCTCAGCAACTGCTATGTTAGCTAAGAGCATGAACTCTTCAATCATGAAATGAGTATCCACATGTCTGTATTCTGTGACGTCAGTGGGTGTTTCACGGTTGTCATCAAGTTTGAATTTTAGTTCTGGGGATGCCAGAGTCAAGGCACCCTTTGCAGTTCTCCTATCCCTTAAAATTCTTGCTATAGTCAATAATCTTCTGAGGGATTCAGTTAACTCGGTCTTAAAAATATGAAAGAAACAATCTTATTATTGGGATCATTGATCATATCTTGAGCAGTATAATAATCCAAAGCAGCTGCTGATTTGATTACAGACTTGTGAAATGAACTTTTAACTGGGGTGAATTTTTTGCTATCGATTTCCCAAATTACACTAAACACGAGTCTCTCAGTTCCACCTCTAATTGAGCATAAATTCTCAGTGAGCAATCCAGGCAACATATCAGTTCTTCTATCAACCATATAAACAGTAGTGCATCTCCTAGCTGCTTCTTTATCGATTTCTGAACCTGCTTTCACAAAATGAGTGACATCTGCAATATGCACACCAACTTCATAATTTCCGTTTGGTAGTATTCTGCAATGCAAGGCATCATCAATATCCTTACAACCAATAGGATCAACACTGGCAACAATTAGATGTCTGATAAAACCCAAATGCTATTATTTACAATTTTTTGTAGACGATAGAAATTAATCAAAATGAAAATACTTGAAACTTAATATGATATAACTCACTTCACAAATTTGCCAATCTCTCTCAAGGTCTTGAGCTGCTCTTGCCAATCCCGGTCCAGGTCCTTATCTCTGCGCATTCTCCATCCTTTGGTCTGAATTTCGATGCTTCCTTCATCAACGAATCCACGGTGTCCTTGGTGAGGGCGGGCTTGAATCTCTGCAGGAACTGAGGGGGGAGGTGGGGGGGCTCTGCATCAGCATGGCCAGGTCCTTCTTGAATCTCTTCATGACGTTTTCTCTTCTCTGCCTTTCCTTGCTTATTGACAGGGGTCTCTTGTCTCTATCAGCAGCTCGGTTCATGATTTTGTCTGCAGTCTCATTATTCTTGATTGGATCTTAGTTAGTGATAGGCAATCAGAATGTCAAGCTTAAGAGAACTTCACATTGGGATTTTTCAAATTGTTGAATTTTACAGTGAGCTTGTTGTAGGCAAATTCGAATGATTTTAGCAAGCCACCATAGTCTTATCGTACCTCGATCGAGAGAGCCCAGCCTGAGCTAGCGAGTTACAAATAACTGAGCAGGCAGCTGTTTACCAGACAAAAATTATCAGAGGAATACTTTTGCTGATGACGCCAGGTAGTTGGAATATTCAAAATCACTCGACCCTCAGAACTCTCATAAGTCGGCTCCATGCAGTGGAAAGAACGTTGTATCCGTATTGCTTAAAAACCTTGAAGAGTGCTGCTCCAAACAGGCCAGTTTGACTGTCATAGACTAGGGTGCCAAGAATCCTGATTTAGAAGAGTTTATTCTGATACTCTTTAGCACTAGAGTAGTATGAATTTCACTAAGGCGCAATGCACTAGAGCTTGGTGCTTTTGCAAGGTGCTTTTGGCTACTCATGAGTATTGGGGATGCCAACTAGCTTTGCGGCTCTAAGTAAATTCTATCCGGACGGCAGCCATCAATAATGTACTGGCTGGGAGTAGCGGCCTCAAAGCATTAGTCTTATTATAGGTATGATAAAGTTCCTTCCCTACATATTAATAGAAGTGCTGAGACATCCGTGGTGGGATCGAACATGTTTCCCATGGTTTGGTAGTGTGTCAAATCATCATGAGATAATCCAATATGGCGGCCGCCATCTTCCTTCTCAATACTACAAACCCCATTCAAAGCCTCGTCGACGATCGTTCCATAGCAGCGCGTGGAGCGCGAGCCCAAGATGCCACACACTACCCCTCAGAGGGCTCCTCGGCCTCTATCAGTGAACTTTATGTTATCCATGAGAATGCCCAGGCGCTGTTTAAAAGTTGTCTTGCTGAGCATGAGATCAGCGAACTCAAAATGGTCGAGCAGCAGATCCTCTGATGGGTCCTCCAGCAACAATGGGTCGTCTTGCTGGCTGAGTGGGGCGTTAGAATCAAGGAGCAGTTGGTTCATCTGTTGGATTCGTGTCTTTCTTAAGGATTCTTAAGTATAATTATAGAGGGGCAGCAGTTTATAATAATTAATTAAGCGATCTCGTCATTTTGGTAGCTTTAGTGGAATAGGCCTCTACTACTACTACTTCTACAGGACCCTCTTCTAAATTACTAAAGCTACCAAATTTATATAATAATTTCATCTATCTTAATTAATTATTATCGTCACCCAAATCTTGTAAATAACTGACTTGAGGTTTTATCAAGTCTCTTATCGATCTCTTCTTAGGGAATTTTCCAATTTGCTCCATCAGTTGGCAAACATTGAAGCACTTTGTTACTGAATGGTCTGGTATCCACATTGAACTCATGAAGTATCATCTCTCCCTCAGTTTTTATGCTTCCTTCTTCTCCAATAATTTTGACAAATTAGCCTTGAGGGAAGGGAGAATATTTTGTCCAAGTGCTGAATCTTAATATGAATCTTTTGTTTTCAAGGGCTTCTGGCCTTGCAGATTTTACAATAGCTTAAGGCATCTGTAAATTGAAGGGCACAAAGACTCTGTATTTAAAGTAATCTTTTTGTTCAACTCTCAAGTTTTTAAGGAAAAGTTCAAATTTTCTACGGGTTTCTTCTGTTTAATCAGAGCTCTTAATATTGTAAAATAGTAAATACCGACCCATTTATAGTAAATCTAAATAAATATAAGGATTAAGATTAATTCATAATCCAAAATATTTTTTTCGTTTCTAGAATGATAGAGCCACCATAAGTCTTATTCATTTTCTTAAGTACTCCTCTAACTCTAGCAGTCACTCTCTTTTGCTTCTCATTATTTATCTTTTCAATAAGATTGAGTCTTTGTCTATTAGATTCCTCTAGATTTTGAAGATCCTCTTCTACATGAACCTCATCAGCTTTATCCATGTACTGAACTGCAGACTGCTCTAGTACATTTAGCTAAAATAGCATAATTATAGGTGAATTAATTAATCTAATCAACTTTGCACATGTTTGACTTTAATATTAAAATAAATATATATTTTAGGTACTCTACCGCAGATTTTTATGTATAAACCTGTTTTGCGGTAGAGTACCTTAATTATATTAATTAAATTAAATAAATAAAAACAGATATTGCATTACTTTTTGCAGAAAATGCATTAAATAATAAATTATTATATTAATAAAACAAATATAGTAACTTATTGCTACTCTGGGCAACAATATTTTAAGAAGTTCAACTACTAATATATTATTTTCTTAATTTTAATTATTTTTAAATATTTCATTTTAATTTAATGCATTTTCTGCAAAAAGTAATGCAATATCTGATTTTATTTATTTAATTTAATTAATATAATTAAGGTACTCTACCGCAAAACAGGTTTATATATGAAAATTTGCGGTAGAGTACCTAAAAATATATATTTATTTTAATATTAAAGTCAAACATGTGCAAAGTTGATTAGATTAATTAATTCACCTATAATTATGCTATTTTAGCTAATTAACTGGCTGACTTGACTTGTAATTCGAGATCCATTGTGATTCAGGAAGTACTTCCAAGCACACAATATCACCATTAAAAGCTCTGTTTTGATCTTACAATCCAACCACCAACAAGTCTTAATTTAGGTATTCAATTGCAATAGTGGCTTCTTCCAAAGTAGTTCTAGAGACATTCAATCTTTAAAAGGATCATTATCAACAAGATCAATTTATAGAATTGAATTAACAGATAATATACAAAATTAAAATGAATGAAAATTCACAGGAGTCAACTCAGTCCTCCATAATTATTGATTCTTTATAACTTTAATGGGCTGAATATAACATGATAGCTTTGACTTTGAAACTACTATTTATATCGAGTATATTTTGGTTTCTATTCTGTATATTCTCAGTATTCACAAGATATTGCTTAAAGCCTATCATAAAAGAAGAAACAATCTATAGGAAACTAACCTCTTCATTAATGAGGCAACTGGATGATTCTTGAATTATTATTGCAGAGCTCGGAAGACGGGAGTAGTAAAATCAGCGAGGAAAGAGATTAAATGTAAAGTTAAAGTTTCTAGTAAAGCATGGCCACTTTTCCACTGTGGTCAAGATAAAATAGGTATATGCAAATTCCTGATAATTTAAGGAAACCAAAGAGGGGTAAAGAAATTTTTGACTAGTAATCAAGTGGAATATAAAAGAGAAATAGTAAATTTAGAGTAGAGTCAAGTTAAGTTCATGATTCTAAAAGCTATAATAGCAATGGGAAGTTTAATGGAAAAAGTTATCCCACAAAGTTTGATAGGGATGAATAGGATAATGGAGATAATTACTAATTGAAAGTTAAAGGACCAGATGTTTTGGCGACAACATTCACTTTTAGACAGGAAAGATATCAGGGTACAAAATATGCACTTTCATGGATTGCCATTTTATTTATTGGGCTATCATTGCTTCCCTTAGTAGCTATAGACTGGATAGATGTTTTTATAGCTATTGTAATTTTGATTCTTGTGTTCTTTGCTTAACTTGTTGCAATTATCTATCAAAATAATAAGCACATATTTACCACAAAATTTGCTTAAACAAACATGTCATTTTACATAAACTTTTTGCATAAAAACGCAATCAGTTTTGATGAAATGAACTTAGTTGATTCAAGTTAGCTGTTACCTAAAAAGGTTATTGCTACTATTAGATTTTTTAGTGAAAACCATCCATTTATATTCTTTGGATCGATATTAGCAATCTTAATTTTCTCAATTCTAACGCCGGTTTTGGTAGATGAGGGATGTCTGACAAAGTACGACGAATATTCATCAAACTTTCTTGTCAATGATAAGTATGGGTTTAGTTCAAAATTTCTAAGAAGTTTTGATGAGGGAAGCTGCAAAGGTTCACTATCTTAAGAGCCATGTCATGTCTACACAACTGCTTCTGAGCCGGATCCATCTCAAAATTTCATAATCAATTTTCATTTAGCTAAAGATACTTGTGGATCTTATGACTGCAGTCCTTATATAACTTATTGGAAAATTGGTTCTACAAATCAATCATATGTTCTTTAAAAAGAGGCTTTCAGAATCAGGCATGCTTATTTCGATCATTATGGGGAATATAAAGCTTAAAGAAAGATCTATAGAGTATATTTAGAAAACTTAGAGCCTGGCAGTGATTATAGTTTCACAATAAATTACAATAAGACAGACTATTAATCAACTAGATTTCAATTTAAAACTCCTAATTAAATAATAGGGAATAATTCAATAAAAATTGCAATAGGAAGAAGAATGTCCAATAATTATGAATCAGTTTAGATGGACTAAATCTTAGGAAGTTTTGATATTGATCTTGCACTGATATCTGGTTATTTAGTATTTGACTATGGTTAAAAAACATGCTTCCATTTATGGGATAGATTTTTGAAAAATTGGTAATACAATTTCATTAGTAG
Source organism: Oxytricha trifallax (assembly GCA_000711775.1). Lineage (NCBI taxonomy): Eukaryota > Ciliophora > Spirotrichea > Sporadotrichida > Oxytrichidae > Oxytricha > Oxytricha trifallax. The sequence goes on along the minus strand of ARYC01000439.1, from coordinate 25,139 downwards.
CCAAGGATCTTTGATAGCTTCAATTATTGCACCATCAAAATCTGAACTAGGATTTTAACCTTTTACTCTTACTAATGAAAATTCTTTAAAAGAAAACGTTTTCTTGACATTTTTCCCTTAAAAATTTTACTAACCAAATGAAAAAATCAAAAGGCTATATCATTTACATAAAATAGGTGATTAATTGTCTATTTACACTTTAGATCCTGGCTACTTAGATTCTTTTGCTCCTAAATCACAATAAACATTGTGGCTTAAAGCTAATCTCCTTAATGATAGTTCCCCAATAAAAATCTTTCATTTCAATGATCATCTAGCAGCTAGAAACAAAGAAGAAGTGAAAGTTTTCCAATAAAATTTGAGATTTCTATACTAAACTTTAAACTCAATCCAAAACATCAAGAAGTCAAATCAGGATATAAAATAGACAGACCAAACTTAAAACTCAACATAAGACTTTAAAGATAAATATTTAATATTTTCAGAATATATGTTCAAGCTAGAATAAAGTACAGACAGAATTATTTTATTAGAAAACGGTATATGGGGCATGAAAGATGCTGAAAGATCAGTGTGGCTTTTGACTTTTAATTAAGAAAATGTTAACTTGTAAATGATTAACGATCAAAAGCAAGTAATTAAAGAAATTATTGTATAATATTTTATTTGACTATCATAATTTCCCTATACTTATAAATAGCTCTAAATGCAATTTGTATCTTGTTTTATAAATGCATGGGTTTTTTAAAACTATCAATACTTTTTCTTTTAGATTCATTGAGAGAAAGATTTACTCTGTCTCCATCTATCTCTAAATTTGGAAGTGTATAATTCAAGGACTTTCACTATTCAGATTATCTACGACTTATAAATTTTGGGTTTTAATTTGATTTTCTATTCTTCAATATTGCTTTAACTGTAATAATTTGGGTAAATTTATTTTTTATTGCATTTATTCCCCAACATTACCTGCTCAAGATTCAAAAGCTTGATATATTTCAAAATATAAAAACAAAAGAGTAATTTATTTTGATTATTTCTTCCTGTTATAAAAATTTATTCATATATGCAAAAAATATATTGACTTGTTATTTTTTCAAAGAAAATTTTATAATGTAATGATGATTGTATATAGCATATTATTAATTGTAAACTTTCGTTTTTCTTTTCGAAGAATATTAAATGAATCAAGTTTTCTTACTTTTCTTTTTACTATAAATCTTAATACTCAGCTGGCACGCTTTGCCTTCTATTTCGAATCGACTAACTCCCTATTGAATTTTGATATTCCTTATACTATTATAGTTCCTGTATCTCTTTCTATAACTACACATAGCTAGGTGGCATGATCTTGCTGAATCCTTTATAGAGCAGTTACGATCCCAGATTCTACTGCAAAAGTTAAATGTTCTCATAGTTCTTTTGTTATTTTAGGAATTTATTGTACTTTTCAAGCTCAAGAGAAGAAGTTTGAGTTGGGTGCACTTTGTTTTGCTGTTTTTATTTGTCAGTATAAAATTAGTCTAGATAGTCAAAGACAAAAGACAATTTGGGATCTAGATCTGTGGATGTTAGAGAAGATTACATATGATTATTTTAGGAATTAATAGACATTTAAATTATTATTATCTTTTTTAAAGATATACTCTATATTATATTCAACTTATTTATTACTTACTTTTTAAACCTGTAGAATGCTCTTTTCAGATTTTTGGTAGTGATTTGATAATCCCTAACATTTACAATTTTAATTAATCCTTTTCTAAGTTTTACTGCTCTTCTCATTTAATGGAAAGAGTTTGATATCATTCTCTATTATCTTTTCTGAATAAATAGAATGATGGCATTAATTCTATGATTTTTCCTATAGATCTGTTCTCTCCAATTATGGATGATCAATCTCTATAATCTCTGCTATAGAAGCAGCTCAACTTTATAAACTTATTCCTCTTCTATGACTCTTGATACTATGCTGATTTATTTAAAACCACTTCCTAGATCGTTTCTATTAGATACTCTCGCTAATACTTAGACACCTTAACAAATATTCTCACCGATTTCTTTCTGAAGTTATACTTTAAAGTTTTCAACATTTTTAGTGATTTACTGTTGCCTCTTAGAACTAAAATCCTCTAAATTAGATTATTTGAGTAGTTAAGCAGTCTCTTTACGAACTGCTTTGACACAGTCTCTCATAGATGAACTGAAATAGCCAAATGAAGTCTAGTTATTCTTTTGCTGTTATTGTTTCTTATTATTTAAAGTCAGATTTGATTTTTATTGAGTGGATTGATTTGTCATATTCATTTTAGATTTCTGAAGTTATGATTAATCCAGAGTAGTCGCACTTTAATGTTAAGAATTTTATAGTTAAGTCATCCTTAGTAAAGACATGGCATTTAAGTTAGCAGAGTTGCTACTATAACTCATTTATTCATCAATTTTAAATCTACGAGCAAGTAGCTACTGATTTATTGGAGATTTTATTTGATTAGTTTGTGGTAGATTATTGAGAGTATTTTATGATTAGGAAGTTAAAATGCTTATGTTAGAATTGTAATTCATCATAGTTGAATGCTGTTAGATTGAACTTATTGAGCTATTATGATAAAATATGATAATATAATTAATTTAATTAAATTAAATATATAATTTATAATGATTATTTTTACTATCTAACAATTTTTTCTCTTTTTAATAAAAACCAAAATATTCTTTAAATATAGATTAATTGATAAAAATTATAACATTTAATGATATAATTTTAATAAATTCATTAGAAATCTATAAAAACTCATAGTAATAAAATTTATGGAAAGAATTTATGAAATAAAATAAATGAATGAGATAAATTTATGTTTAAGAAAAATTTAATTTTTTTCGCTTAAATATTTAACATTTTTAAAAATAAATTTTTTATTTTTATACAAATTTTATCATTTCATTAATGAAAAGAAAACAAATAAATTAACTATTATGATCCTTATTGAAATTAGAAATATTAATTCTGGATACACTAATCGATGATTTGTTCTGCCGACTGAGATTATTCTAATTAAACAAAGAACTAACATTTTCTTTCTTGCCTTATTTCTTCAATATTTTCGAGTAAATTCCCTCAGTTTATTTAATTACAGATGGCTTTCTTTAAACCAATAATTTCTTGCTTTTATCTAAGTTTTACTTCTAATTTTTAATTTTTAGTTGAGATTTATCTGTTTTCTATTAAGGTTAGTTTTGTGATTTTTCCAGGTCATTTAATGACAGCAGGCTTTACTTGGATAAAGCTAAATTAAGATGATCTTAATTTCTTATAGAAGAAGCTGAGTAATTATAATCCAAAATGCTATTTTTCATATTTTAATTTTAAATTTAATCAATCATTTCGTTCTCAAATACATTTAAATATAATTCTAATCTGATTAATAATATTTATTTTAATAACTTATTAAGAAATAAAACTTATCATTAATTAAAGAAACAATTATAGATTTGATATTATTCACTATTCGTTTGCTCTCTTTGTTCTCTTAGTCATACTGCTGTTGCTGTATCTCTTAATACCAGCTCTGCCTAAACTTTAATTCTATGCATTTACATCAGCTCTTAAAATCTATGAACCATGGAAATCGTTATCATTTAAGAATGATTTATTTCCAATATCATCATTTTTACCTCCCTCCATGTTTTCAGCTTCGAGCTGATCATTGTAACTTTTCAAGAAATTGTCTATTTCAAGCTTCTCAGTCATTTTTTTATTAACATAGGCCAGGGTGCTGCCAGCCTCTTCAGGCTCAATTGATGCTAAAAATTTATTGCCGAGTCTTCTTTCAGTTAATATGTCTTCTCGTTCGAATTGCTTGATTGATTTAGCTGCAGTTTCATCAGTGAATATATCCTAAGTGTTTGAGAGAGCCTGATTCATTTTTTAGATTTCTTACTGATCTCTTTCGTATTATTTTAGGAGCTCATTGTAATACTCGATATCTTTTTCTTAAGAGTTATCATTAAATTCTACATCTATAATATTTGGGTCATCTCTTGGAGCTAGATTTCCTCTCCCACCCTTAAGTTACAGTTCAAATTTATATTTGTAAGTTTTGTTGTCTTTGGCTTCTCTTTCCATCTTTAGCTTAACCTTCTAGATTTAATTTTGCTTTTATGATAGTTTCTTCTGATAGTAGGGATATAACGCAAGTAATTCATTGTATACTGGATCATCATAAAGTGGAATACCTTTCTCTAAAGCTTTCATATACATCATAACTCTAGCATCATCAATTTTTCTCTGAGTTTTAATCATATCGAATTCCTACTTCTCACTTTAGTTTCTTGGCTGATCCAAATCCTCATCGTCATTCATTGAACTCAACGATTCAAACGAAAGAGATGGATCTTTTTGCTCTTCTTCCATCTCTTGCATAGCTTTCTAAAGTTTATGTCTCTCTACGGGATCAATCGAGGGCTTCAAATCTCTTGTATGTCTATCAAATTTCATGTTGATCTTTGAGACATCTGAAAATCCCATCTACCTCAATTCTTTCACTGTTTTGTTCATAAGTTCGGGAGGCATTGGAGTTCCGTCAAGGGAGTAACATACCGACGAATTAGGTATGAGTTCATCCTAGGTTTTTGTTTCACCTTAAGGAGTGATGAAAACCTTTTCTTTGCGAAGTTCCACAGGCAAATAGTCTTGATTTAGATTGCTTTACAGTTCATCCACTTTATTTCTAGTATTTGGATAATCTTTAGCTAACTACTCCAAACGCATGTATTATTCTCAAATTAAATTTAATTAATTTTAGCTAATCAACCTCAATTTTAAATCATTTATCAAGCAGTATTAAATTGTGTCTTCCTCTTTTTCAGCTAATACAAGAGGTGATGTGGGGCCTTTGCCTTAGTTAGATTTCACTATTTAATCTCTAATTGCCTTAAACTATGTGAACGAAGGAACAGATCCATCCTCAAGTTAAGTAGCGACACCGAGTTCTCTCTAACTCTCAAGTAGTACAGACTTTCTTTTCATATGTCTTTCAGGATCCTCTCCAAGCTATTCTTTCTACATATTTCTGAATGTGACTCTCACTATATCTTTATACTTTTCTAGCACATCATTTGGCAATGTGAAATAACCCAGTTGAGTATTGGCTTCGATAAAGAGCTCTCTCCAAAGTTACAAATTCTCAGGTGTTTCCTATTCTTACTAAAATAATTGACTTAGTCCCACTCTTACACTTGTCTAATCAATCCCCTATTTAATTCTATTGTTGATATTTATTTCAATTTGACGGAGGAGCGATTTCATCATTACGTTCAAAGTTTGGCACTAACGTAATTAATTAACAGCGAATGTATATTTTCTCTCTACTTTCTAGTCAATCTTTTTCATTGTGACTTCATATGACTCGATAATATAAACAAATGTCATTGTATAATTAGGGATCAATTTCTTTTTAATAAAGACAATTTTACTTTAAATATCTCTTCCACTTGCTGGGATATATCTTAAACGGTCCACATCATCAAAGAACACTTTCGTCAATATTCTTTTGTATGGTAAGTTAATTTATTAATATTTTTCTAAGAGTTACTGCTTTGTATACTCTGAAGCTTCATCATAGTAAATCCCATTGAACATTTTATCGAATAAGCTCATACCTTGTCCATTCATAATACATTGAAATTATAAATTATTATTTTATATTAATCATAAATTTAATTTGGTAATTGATCATGTAAAGTTGAAACTCTCTATCGTATAAATGAGTTAATATTGATAGCTTTTCTAGTATTTCTTCAAAGGGTGGTTTATTTTCAGCATTAAAATCTCTAGTATAATAAATAATAAAATAAAAGGAATACACAAGCATTTATTTTTCTATCTTAGGATTTAATTTTGATTTTGCTATAAATATCTCATCGAATTCTGAAATATCAGGGTTCAAAGCTCTTTCTTTGACCACGTCAACAAATTCTTCAGTAATAACCAAAGCATTTTCTTTGTATAGTTTAGTACATTTTCTCAAAAGACTCGCTTGATAGTCCAGTTCCTTTGAATAAATTTCGTTTGAGTACTTGACTCTAGTGTAACTTTATAAAAATTTATAACTAATTTAAACTTATATATAGACTAAATAATTTAGTTAATAGAAACTTTTCAAGTGATGATGAACATCTTGTGGATGCTCTACTGGTAATGTATGATTTAAAAGGGCATCTTTATGATATTACTGAGTTATATCAAGGAAAATATCCTTTAATTCTTATAAGTCCATATTATAAGCAAGGTCTTCAAGCACTAATAAGGGATTAGGTCTACCAAAGAAAAGTTTGATGTTTGGCTCAGTGCAAGCGTATTTTCCTACACTCAAATGAGGTCTCGCACATTTACGTTTCAAAACTGAATCAGCTTCGAAAACAGTATAGTCATTTTCTTTAATATCTCCAGGACCACCATCCTCTTCATCTAACATAGGCTCTTCTTCTTTGTTCTCCAAGAAAAATCTGCCTGATTAATACATATCTTCAACGTAAAACTTTGACAATTTCTTCTTGGCTAAGGTTTACTCAGCTGTGACAGAATCTATTTTTGGCTTTTAAAGGTACTTCATATCACCTTTCTTTAAATGTTCCATGTCAGTGTATGCCATCGACCCCAATATAATCGTCTAAAAATTTAACATGAAAAATTTCAAATCATTGGGGGGGGGTCTAAGTCGGTGGCAGAAATTTTTCGAAAAACTAAGTCGGTGGCAGCATTAATTTTTCAAAATTCACCAAAATCCTAAGTCGGTGGCATAATAAAAATTTTTTCTTTTTTCAAATTGAGACTCAATAAGTACCTAAATATATATGAAAATTTTATGAAAGTAAATAAATCTCCAATATAACAACTTAGACATTTGACGGACACAGTTTAACATATAAAATAAATTAAATTCATAAATAATTTGAATCCCTTTATCAAATAATTTTAAATAAAAATATAACTATATAAATATCATTGAAATATTATCACATTGAAAAATAATGATATTTTGAAAAAATTAAAATCGAAGTATGTTATACACTAATTGTCAATGTGATAATATTTCAATGATATTTATATAGTTATATTTTATTTAAAATTATTTGATAAAGGGATTCAAATTATTTATGAATTTAATTTATTTTATATGTTAAACTGTGTCCGTCAAATGTCTAAGTTGTTATATTGGAGATTTATTTACTTTCATAAAATTTTCATATATATTTAGGTACTTATTGAGTCTCAATTTGAAAAAAGAAAAAATTTTTATTATGCCACCGACTTAGGATTTTGGTGAATTTTGAAAAATTAATGCTGCCACCGACTTAGTTTTTCGAAAAATTTCTGCCACCGACTTAGACCCCCCCCCCAAAATTATTCTTACATTTGGTGCTCTTTTTTCGATTTCATTCAGCAATTAGTCATTGCTATTGAAATCATCGTCCCTCATTCCAAATATACGCCCATGATTGCCCATTAAATACAAACTTGATTTCTACTACTTACGATCGGGAATGAAATGCACAGTATAATGCAAATGAGCAGTCTTTCTTAATTCATCTCTTCCTTCCATGATCATGCGTTTATAATGCTATTTATCTGAAGAAAAATTTAAATTTCCAGATTGCTTAGAAGACTTGTCACTTTTCAACAATTTAGACTTCTTCATTAGCTAGTGCAAGTAAGATGGGTCTGAAGTGGGAGTGAAAGACTCGATTTAGCTTATTCTTTGATGAGTAGAGAAATACCGAGTATTATTAGATAGTAGAAGCTTTTTCATTTAATGTTAATTGATATTTACGGCTTAAATTTAATATAATTATTTAATTTAACTACAGAAATTAAATAGTTAAAAAATAATGCCAATTTAAGAAATTATAATTAAATTCAAGTAAAGATAACCAATCATTATACAGAACTAGATCTCTAATGTGAGGAATTATTGGAGTTTAAATTTGAGTTTGAATCACTTTATGCTTGACTTGATTCTTCGTCATCATTATGACTGTTTATGTTTAGTTTTTCAAACTCTTTCTGAATATCTGCCTTTTCTATTAAGTCAAAGTCATCCTGGCATTTTTATAGTTGTACTATGGCAACTTAGCGTAAAAATTATAGTTATTATAATAAACTTATTGCTGATCTAAGACTGTGACTATAGATTGAATATTAGATGGTTCATTTTTACTCTCCTCAAATTTTGTTTCTTCAATTATCGTTTCTTGAACACACTTTTTACTTGCAATAATGATTTCAAATTCTGGTCTAAAACCACCTCCATTTCCTTTCTTGCTCTTAAAGAGATTTTTAGGCTTCTTTAAATCTTTGTTTATGTCAGATCTGAGCCTATCTAAAGCACAATCAAAAGTTTCATCAAAGTTCTTTAATATTCTTGGTAATGGGTTAAGTTTTTCCAAGTCTAAAATGGAGATGAGATAAGCTCTACCTACATCCTTGAATACCTCTGAGTCGAAGACAGGGCTTTTATAGCTGCCTCCAGCTCTATAGTAAGCTGATGTAATGTCAGTAATATGCGAATCTTCTTTCTTAAGAATAGATCTATTTTTCAAATCTAGTCTAGGCTTAAGAGTATTGTTTCTAACTCCAGTCGCATAGTTACATTCCATAGTGAAACAATGAGGTAATTTAGATACTCTAAAAGTAGCTGCTCTACCAGATGCGTCTCTTCCCATACCTTTTCCATCTTTTTTGTTGTTTGCTTCATCAGAGAAATTTGACTCTTGCAAATCAAAATTAATACAGTTCATAGACATCAGTTTAGCCAGTAAAATCTGCTCTACGTTTTAATTGTGATCTGGAATTGAATTGCCAAATACAAAACATCCTCTTTTAGATGCATGGCCATGTAAATCTGTGTAGTATTTTAATTTACAGTTTTAACTTGCATGTTGAATTGCTTTTATTGTTGCATAGATTGATGGTTAATCTAAAGGATTGGGATCAGAGTAGTGTCTATTTAAATTATCACCTCTAGTATAAATTTTAGATGAAAAAAATAATATCAATTAAATTAAAGTATCGTTTCTCCAATATCCTCTAGCTACACCATCAGGATTCAAGCATGGAATAATTTTAAACACAAAATTATCAAGTAAGAGTTTTGAGTACGGGTTGTTAAAATCCATCAATAAATCTAGCATACCTTATAGCATATAAGAGCCTGGGGTTTCACCGCAATGAACTCTAGAAGTAACAAATATGCATGGCTTCTCAAATAAATTTGGTAAATTATCAGGATCTTATTTAATTAAATTTTCATCCTAGATTTATGGTTCTTTTTCTTCCAACATTTTTTCTTTGGAACTTAAAGTTATCAATTCAATATCTCTATTCTCAATGCTTTTAATCAATACCTGTCTATGAAAGAATAGTTCTCCTTCTTCCCTTTTTTAACTTTTGATCTATACTTCATTGATTGATCTCGTGATGTCTTCAAATGAGTAAGGGTAAGTGAATGCAAAGTAAAGTACATCTTTAAGTTATTAATCTGGCTTTAAGGTATGTTAGAAATACATCTGCATTCCTTCTTCTCCCTTTAAATGATCAACTTTGGGTTTAACTCTTTTCCAAGGTTGTCTAAACATTATTTGTTTCTATGATATAAATTTCTAATGTTCTGGTTGGGTGAATTCAATGTAAACTGGCTTCAAACCATAGCCAATTAATTTGCCTTGATTGCTCATATTTCTCACAGTGAATCTAAGAGTCTTTAAATCCTTAGGGAAGTTTGTTACACTAAAGAAAAACCAAGTACGATAGCTGTTTTCTTCAGAATATGGATGAGAATCAGGGCAAATCCATAGTTCATAATCTTCAATTCCCTTCATATTTTCTATATTTTAGGCTTCAATCGCCTTTAATTCCTCTATACTTGATTGAGCCTGTTCTTTACTATCTTCTTCTATAAATCTGTTTATAGCTTCAGCTTAAGATTCAATAGAATTTTAAGTGATCTATGAATTTAGTGCTTTATGACACTTCCAAAGATTTCCAGAATCGAAATCGCTTGATATAATTAAACCATTATCAAAAGTAAAAGTGTTTCTTTATGGATGTAAGTTCTCGAGTATTTCTTTCTCAGATGATAACATTTTTGAATTTTATTATCGAATTTTTGAATTTTATTCTAATATTCATGCAGTTTATTCTATATAAATATCATTAATAATCTTTTATCAGTACATTTAAGAGCGGAATTGTGTGTGTTTAAATTTGAAATTAGAATTATTAAAAATGAGTGACACTAAGGCATAAATGAATTCATAGCATACTAACTAATAATCTTAAGGCAATTAAATTTAGTAATAATTTCAATACTTTTAGTAGTAGAGAGATTCTACAATCTCAATTTCATCAAGTTAAATTGCTGACATGCAAAGATAAAATAACTAGTGATAGAATTCAATTTATTTGGAGATATCAAATTCGAATTGATTTTATTTTAAAATTTCTATTAACTATTTTAGTTCAAAAGTATTGCATTAATTTTCATTTAATTAAAACAATTCAAGAAAATATCTTTAAATTTATTGGAAGAGTTTAAATTAATTATTATATCAAGCTGGGATAGTGTTATATTTTATTTTTTTTAGTAATAATTTACCATAAAGAGAATTAATTACACTTATACATATAGTAATATTACAGACACTTATTCATAATATCGATCAAGGTAATATTAAAGTGTCATTAATTTATCAATTCAAGTTATTTTTCTTTGAATTCATTAAATTTCTCATGAATTATTGCTAATTTATTGATAACCAAATGCATAAAACACTTTATCATAGTAAAATTTGGATTAATCAATCGGTGCTGTAAGTGCGGAAAGTTCAATGCTTAAAAGTTGGATTTCTATTAAAGATTTGAAATAAATGGTAAATTCATAAGGCGGTAATTAAAACCATAATAAACTAGAGGGTTAAAACTTGAGAAAGAGTAAAATAAGGCAACCCACAGTAATTAGCACAAACACGAATGCAAAAAATGAAGAGAAAAAGCGACTTACTGCTTCGAATAAAGAAGATTACCCTTTACAGATTAATTCAAAAAGAAATTTAAATGCTCCACTCTAAATCAATACTGACACTTTTAAGCCTCAGCATTTGATGATTGCTACTTCAAATATTACATAGATTTAAAGCCAATAAAGTGCTGAAAAGTCTAAAAAAGCATCATTAAAGTCTTCTACCAATTCCTAAAGTCATTTAAAGTCCTCAAGGCTATAGCATAATCCATCATAGCCATAATTAACTAAATAGTTGCAAACCTAGCAGTAATTGAACTTCAAAAGTTAAGAATAAGCTAATAAAGAAAATAGAAGTATTGAAAAGGTAAATTCTTAGCAATAGCCCTAAAAACAGATTCTAAAGAAACAGACCTTATTTAGGAATCAAAGCTTCGTTAAGTCTCAAAGATCAATCGATAATGCAAATGCAGCTATTAATTTCAAATTAAAGCAATTAGAAATTGACATCAGCGATTAAAATGATGAGATGATTGCGAACGATTCAATGCTTCTAGGTGGTAAAATTGATGATAGTTAAATATAGAACAACCCTCATGATGATAGCAGTATCAACAACATTATAAATAATAGCGACTAATTGAATTGCATTCTCGATACTTATGACAAAGATTATGAGCATTTCTAAGAGCACCTGGATAAGATGAAGTAGCACATGAAAATTGAAACAGGAACTAGCAGTAAAAATGGCACTTAATGCAATATATAAAACGAACTTTCAAATGGTTCTCAGGTTTTAAGTACTGGAGGATTGGGATCAGGGAGAGCTTATCATTCAAAGAAAAATACTCAAACAAACAGATCAATTTTTCAGGATAAACATTTCGATTCTAATTAGGATATAACTCTAAGCAAGTCTCAAAACTCAGCTTACAAAGATATTAAATTTTAATTGTATTTTCAAAGATAGGGTTGGATTCTATAATCCAATCAACACTGAGACAGTTTCCTCACCTAAAATCATAATTTAAAATCTAGAATCCTAAAAGACTTCGAAGAGAAACTCAGATATGTTGAATACAATGAGTTAAATGTCCTAATCAAATTAAGAATCATCCATATAAATCCAAGTAGTTATTCATTTCATTTTTTATAGATAATCTCAGTAAAGAGGTAAAAAAACTTCTGCTATAAGTTTAGAATTATAAATTATATCAAATATGAGCAATTGAAAATTCAAAAATGAAGATAAAATTATTAAATCATTTTCAATCATCTTATATCATATGAAAAATTAAAAAGGACATGTTTTTATATTTGTTAATTCCATTTTTAATATATAATATTTTGATTTTATTATAATTGATTTTTATTTAAGGTGTTTTATAAAGATTTGAGTGTGAAGGTCAGCACTATACAGAGAGGATGCCATATATTAAGCAAGAGAAATTTGCCAAACTTGAAAGATTGCAACAGCTAAGGTTTATATATGCTTTAAATATTATAATTTAATCAGATTCTATGGAGTCAACAATTCAAACAGAGAGAAGATGCGATGCAAAACTTGTTATCAAGCTAAAAAACGACATTGAATTATTAAATGAGTTGCTTCAAGAAGAGAAAGAAAGAAATGCATAACTCGATCATTAGCTTTAAGAAACTTAGAGAAACCATCATGCTTAATAAGATGAAAACTAAACTTTAATCGAAAAGATAGAGCAATTAGAATTCTAACTCTAGGAAATGTCGGCTGAACTTACAAATACCAAAGAATATTATGAAGAAATGATTCAATCGTTGAAAATTTAACTTTAACACAATAACACTTAAGCTTTTAACTACAAGGAAAAAATGGACAACATGATGAACCTATTCTCTAAAATTTAACATAACACAAACAACACAGAGTCGTTTAAGCTATCATGTGATATGAGCAGAGGACAAGATTAAACACTTTAAGAATTAAGCAATCAGTTTAATCAAACTTTGAATAAAGAAGCATATGCAAGCTAGAATAAGAAATTTAACATCCTTAAATAACTGCATAACCCCAAAACCCCAAATGATTAATTGGAGAGTTATTAAACTTTTAATAATTCAAAAATTAAAAACTCAATAGGATGAAACAACAAATATTGACCGCCATGGTATGTTTGATCGTATTGCTCACACAGCAAGTCTTCACTTAAACTGTGAAATTTTGCTCAAAGAACTCAGACTGTGACAATTTTGATGGGAAAAACAACCCTTCTTGCTGCTATGCCCTTTCAGGAGTTACAACTAGTAACTAACCTTAAACCTAAAACCTCTGTGACAATATCTTAAACCCAGGCTATCCTAAGTATTTGGCAGATTTTGGTTTCAAGTCCGCTTCAGGGAACTGTATGTCTTCTAGCTCACACTTGACTTTCTTCATGGGAACGATCGCTCTTATCGGATCTATTGCATTCTTTTGATTGAATAGCTTAGCTTTATTCGTTAAAATTTCTTACTTAAACACTTTACACCTCTAAAAATAATTGTCAATAAATTACCTCCCAATATCTTGTTGCCCAGTTTTCCTCAAATTTCGTTGACATGTTCGTTTATCTAGACCTCAAAATTTTCTTTTAATTTTTCTCACTTAATCCTAAAACTACTAATCTACATTAACATTTGAGTAAAGAATTGTTCTACTATGGGAAATCCCATTAGCTGTGCTCAGGTGATTCGCTAGGAGAGAGAGACACACAAAATTAATTTATAAAGAGTTACATTTTCAGCAAGACCTTTCATTGTATTAAGGCGGCTTTCCTTTAATCAATTCACAAATGAATATTCTGAATTTATACTCTAAACTAAATGGCTTTTGTAATAGCTCTATCAATTATTACCCTCAGCAGCAAGAAGTATTTGCAAAAAACTAACTTGGATGTATAATTCATTGATTTCTTGAGAAGTAATAATTTTTCCAGCAACAGCCAGCAAGAGAGAGAGTATTCATTTTTTCATACTTCGCTTTCCGAAAGAAACAAGAATATTAAAGACATAAAGTAAAAGTACCATATAATCTCTCAAAATTAAGTACAAATAATAGGTAATATTTATTCCTCATCATTCCTTTAGTAGAAATATCAGACCATGTAATATTTCACCTCTTCATCAAATTAGAGAGAGAAAAGAGAGAGAGAGAAAGAGAGAGAAAAAGAAAGAGAAAAGAGAGAGAAAAGAGAGAGAAAGAGAGAGAAAGAGAGAGAAAAGAGAGAGAATGGAATAGAGACATGTGCAACCAATTTTCCATAATTCTTTTTAGGGGAAAAGAACTTATTAGCTCGTATTGTCACAAGAAACTAAGAATCTATCTGGGAAAACTATATAAACCGTAACAACAGAAGCAGTTCTTCATGTTTTTCATTGATAATCTTCTCAGAATAACTAGATAGTTTTCAAACGTATTGCTTAAATATTTATCAAAAAAGGATTTGAAATTTTTAATTTTAAATACAATTAAAAGATCAAATATAAAAAAAACTAGTAAATATTGTAATAATCTGATTCCCCTCCCTTATTTATTAATGAAAAAACTTAAATAAATAGATTAATTTTGTTATATAATTCTTATTATAAGAGTTGGGATGAGCTATTAATGTAATTGCCTACAGAGAAGAATTAAGAATCAAGCAAAATCAAAGATATCAACGCAGTAAAAATAATACGTTTAAATTTAAAATGAGAGATAAAATGAGTGAAAGAGAAAGATTATTGCCAAGTAGAACTTCACTAAATTATAGATAAGTAAAAGTGTCTTTAAATTGAAACAAAGACTGTAATGCAGAAGAATGCAGTAGAAATCTCGTTTCTATATACAACTTCAGAGAACATAAATATCCGCACTCATGGTAAATTTGACCTAAAGTTGTTAGATCAAAACCATTATTTGTAGTGGCTCTTACTGAATTCACTCAACATGCGTCTAAGCTGTAGCAGATATAATTGTGGTACAATTTTATAAATTGAGAGGAAGATTATAAACCATCACAGATTTCTCATTATCAGTTGATGCGTGATTCAATATATAAGCATCCTAAAGGTATACATTGATTTTACATCACTCACAATTCCTTCATTAGTGATTACATTTTAAAAAAAAGCAAGATTAACCATTAAATTAAAGTTAAATTTATCTCACTCAAACTTTATTTTACATTTTAAATGCTGTACCTAAATTTCATTTGATATTATCAAATTGTAATAATCTCACCCATTAATATTTATAATTTTATGGGTTTCCTTAAATGTTTTGCTTTAAATTTGTTATCTATTTATCGTAGAATAAAGTACCCACGATCCTTTTTATCGCTTTACTTCTCATTATAATTATGTATGATATAGTTTTCTGGGTTTAACCATCAAAATAAATCAAACAACTTCAGTATGACTTCCCAAAAGAATGATGATGAATAATACGCTACTATCAAATTAAACAAAGTACAAGAATCAAACAATATGAATGACACTTCAATTAACAATTCAAACATTTTAATGACTTCAGAATGTAAACAGTAGTAGAACACCAACCATAATGATTAAAACATCTCAGCTTCACTCTCTTAATATGACAATTAGAATGTTAAGTTCTTAAAATATGTAAATAAGTCCAAAATTCTGGATGCTTCATAGAACTTCATTAGTCAATTAAGAACAAAGATTGGGAGATAAGAACAATTAAATTAAAATATAACTATAATTGGCGCAAATTAATTAACTTTTGGCTAATTATTAAAACCATTGGCTCGATTAATTGTCTTTATAAAATAAACCAATCAGGGTGCGTAAATTTGTTTTTAGTCTAATTATATTTAATTTCAGCCAATAATAATTATGTTTTAATTTAATTGTTCTTATCTCCCAATCTTTGTTCTTAATTGACTAATGGGGTTTTAGAACACTTCCTAATTTTTAGCTTCTCATTCAAATATGAATACCAGTCATGGGCTTAGTAATAGCCGAATGCTTATGAAAAAGAGACAGGGTTTCAAGCTAAGTAAATTGATGAATCAGAGTTCTGTTGTTGATGCAGATGACTCTGTTATATGTGAAGAAGCTGGAGTTTATTATAACAAAATCCATTATTTTTTTAGAGTTAATGTGAATAACATAAAGACAAGTCTTTTTCAGAACAAGAAACTTGAAGATTAACATTCATAACAACCTAAAAAGCCGAACTTAATAAACATCCAAATAAATCTGAATGACTTAAACATATAAGAAGCAAGTCCTATTGAAGACCAAATAAACTCCCTGCTACATTAAATCGATGGTCACTTGTTAACTTAATCTCAAGAATTTAAGTAAAATGGAGGCATTAACAGTTCAAGAATGATTGGAAATTTTTATGTCGGAGATTCCTAATAATTTATTGTATAGAATCACTAGAACTTGGCTACTTTTGGTGGGCACTAACAGGTGGCTTAAAGTTTAACTGGCACTCAATAGTTATCTTTACTTTGGAATAACTTGAAAGAAGATGAAAGAGAGTTCTACTCCAAGAGACTTTCCTTTAGCAATATAATTTTAAATGATGTAATAAATTTCATTTTTTCATTTATTTACATTATAATCAGTAGAATGAAGAAGCGGAGTTTGCTGGATTTAACATAAATTATGACGATTTAGAAGGCACATAAGAAAGAAATTTCATTGTTGATAGTTCAAGCATGAGTCCAAGTCTTGTTGATGAAGAATCTTATAATTTATGGCTGTAGACTAGAAGAAAGCAAGAAAATTAAAAGCATGAGGAATCAAAGTTACAGAATATTGAAGTTTCCCTCGCTAAGTTCAGAGACACTGACTAGAAATGAATTTAGTTTTATTTGTTAATTTTGAATTATTTTGATATTATTAGCTTATGTAGAATTAATCAATTAAATATACAAAACAAACTTGAGTTAAATATAAGTCACTTGATTCTTCTTAAGCTTGATGGTTTCATAGCTTGAAAAACTCTCGCTTTAATATTCTAATTTCTAAGCATTCTCAAGGATTTAATTATTTCTTTTTCATCTCTGCTAAATTGTGTGAATAATCGCAGACCTTCAAAATGCCTCTTAACCAGTGTATATTTAGAAAATTGTACAGCTAATATTTTCATTTGCTATTTATTCGCATCAGTGTTGTGATCTTCCTATGTGTAAGAAGTTTCTAATTATTCTGGTTTTCCAAATGAAAATAGTGACTCATTCTCTTCTTGCTGAATATATTTTTATTTATTCGTTTAAAAATTTGATTATTCTCTTAGCTTTAACTAGTTTTAATCTTTACTATGAAGTGGTGAAAAAGAATAATCTTCATTGATTTAATTAACATTGATATAAGTCATCTCATTTTTATCTATATAATCGAATGCCATAGTTTGATTACTTTTGAATAGAGTCTTTATATCATTAATGGTTTGATTATTTTGAGATTTCTTAAGTTTAAGAAGCTTCATTCTTTTTTAGTTTTTACAGTATTTATAGAGGGTTTTGAAACATTATTATTTTAGAGAATTATTACGAACTTATTATTTTTTGCTTGACTTAATACTCATTTACTTCCACTATAAAATATATTACAATTTATGTTTTTAATGAATTAGTATTTTTATACCTAAGCGGGAAAACTGCCCTTTACTTGATTAGTTTTCTAAGCAAATATTTCTTCCTCATTATCTTAAAATACTTCCTACTTAGTAATGTTCTAACTTTTCTATTAGTATAGTAATTGCTATGTATTTTATAGAATGCTTCTCTAATCAACTTTCCCTAATAAGTTATTTCAGCAATGTTATTTTATATTATTAAGTTTTAATCTTTGCTGAGATCATACCAACTTGTGAAATATCTGTATCTTTTATTAACTCTTATGAACTGATCTGCTTTTTGTAGAAGTATTTGCCTTTTAAACTATCTGAATACAAAGAACTTCAAGAATTATATCGATTTCTCATGTAAAATTGGCCTAAATAAGAACGTCTTTTAAAAGAAATTTATTGCTTACTTTTTAAATAATTAAATCTGTAGATTCAATTTATAAAACAAGCTTCAAAGTGAATATAAACTAATGTCTTAACAATAAATGAATTTACCTGACCACAATAATTAAACATAATTAAACCCTTCAATATTGCAAACCAATATACTATAAAATTAATAAGATCCTAACTACGAATCTAATTATAGCAGAAATCTTAATGATACTTTTTTGACTTAAAATCCTTTGAAATTCAGTAAATTAGACCAAGCTCATATCATACCTAACTTGCCCCAACCAGCTACTCTAACTAATCATAGAAACAGCATAACAGAAAGTTTGTTACAGCTGTAATCTTCTTAGAATGATGGAATAAACTATGGCTAGTAGATCATATCATAGTAGAAAAGTAAATAATCATCATAGAGGCAAATAATTAAAATTTTATAGGAGTAGAATAGTAAATTAAGAGAAAATTTTCAATAAATAGCGTTAAAAACTTATAATGGTAGTTAAACTTAGAATAGCATTAAGAATCAGCATGCATCATAACAAAGAATCAATAATGAAAGTTCTAATAGATAAACGGATGAGATTAAGTTGTTTAAGAACCCTTACGAGCAGATATATTACAAACATTCAGATAGATATAACTAGAGATAGCTCGATTCTTCAGATCCCCATCACTATATTAATAAATTTAACCTGATTAGCGCTATTAATACAAGGGGAGGTTAAACACTGTAGCCCAACACAGATAACGTAAACACCTTAATTTAGAATAGCAGGGAATTAAAAGCTAGGAAAAAGAAACAAAGAGAAAAAATTATTTCATAAGCTCAGTCTGTAAATCATGAAAAGGAATACATTAACAATTAAGAAAGCAATATAAATGTCATGAAATAGGCTGATGAGTTTAATAAAGAAGTGATGTAACAAAAATCATAAAACTAAACGTAAAAAAACAAGGCAAAATAAAATTACAAAACTATTGATTAGCTTCCTGAGTTAAGTCAGAGCATTAATTTAAATATTTTATATTAAGATGATGAAATCAAAGTTGATTTTTACTAAAAATTTTGGGTGATACTTCTCTCACGCCCCACAAATGTCAATGTGAAAATAAAGTTAATAATACCTCTCACCAACCAAATTTAGGTCGAAAATCAAGAATTTAATAACCAAAAATGTTAATCGAAACACTCTGAGGCAATATGGCTTTAAAAAATAATATAAATTTATCACAAATACTAATATTAATATTTGTTTTTAGTTAGCTTTTTTGTGAATATTTTCCAAATAAATTTCATGTTTGAACTCATAATAATTTTATAAAGAAACTTGGAGTCAATTTATGTTCACTTTTAGAGTTACAAAGCATCAATTTCATTCATGAATTAATTGATTTTTCATATTATAATCTTATACTTCTATTTATTTGATACTCTGAAAGGGAACTTAAATTGACTCCAAGCTTCTGAATGAAATTATTATGAGTTAATACATGAAATTTATTTGAAAAAAAAATCAAAAAAATTAATTAAAAACAAATATTAAACAAAGTATTTATGATAAATTTATATTTAATTTTCAAAAAATATTGCCTCAGAGTGTTTGGATTAGCATTTTTATTAATGAATTCTTGATTTTCGACCTAAATTTGGTTGGTAAGAGATATTATTAATTTTACTTTAACATTGACATTTGTGGGTGCTTGAGACCAATAAGCAAAAATAATAGTTAATACTCAAAAAGTCCCCATAGATGAATAAAGATATGAAAATAGGGGTTAAGATAAATTATATAAAAAATAAATTATATTTATAGATTATTATAATGTTTGGGCTAATTATAAAAACTATTAGCTGGATAAATTGTCTTAATAAAATAAGCCAATCAGGGTATGTTAATTTGATTTTAGCAAAATATTTATATTATTAGGCAATTATGATTATTTTAATATAATTGTCTTTAACTAATATCCTCGCTTCTTAATTGATCTATGGGGTTTTATATTATATCGCAATGAAACGTGGTGCAAAAATATAGAATCCATTTGAGCTACTTTTGCTTTTTTTATTTTTAGGTTTGTTCAAAAATAACTTTTTTTAAAGAATTAAGGTTTTTGTCAATTTTATGATAGAATTCTTGTTCAAATATCTTAATTACCAATTAGCTGAAATGTATGATAACACTCAAATAATTTATATCGCAATGAATGCGTGGTGCAATAATATAGAATCTATTTGAGCTAGTTTTACATTTCATATTTTGATGTTTGTTCATAATAGACACATTTTTAAATGAGTATGATTTTTGTCAATTTTATGATAGAAATCTTGTTCAAATATTTTAATTACCAATTAGCTGATATGTATGAAAAGAATCAAATAATTTATATCGCAATGAATATGTGGTGCAAAAATATAGAATCCATTTGAGCTAGTTTTACTTTTCATTTTTTTATGTTTGTTCAAAAATAACTATATTTTAAAGATTTATGATTTTTGTCAATTTTATGATAGAATTCTTGTTCAAATATTTTAATTACCAATTTGCTGATATGTATGAAAAGATTCAAATAATTTATATCGCAATGAATGTGTGGTGCAAAAATATAGAATCCATTTGAGCTAGTTTTACTTTTCATTTTTTAATGTTTGTTCAAAAAGAACTTTATTTTTAAATGGGTTATTATTTTTGTCAATTTTATGATAGAATTCTTGTTCAAATATCTTAATTACTAATTTGCTTAAATGAATGAAAACATTAAAATAATTTATATCGCAATGAATGCGTGGTGCAAAAAAAAAGAATCCATTTGAGCTACATTTACTTTTCATTTTTTAATGTTTGTTCAAAAAGAACTTTATTTTTAAATGAGTTATGATTTTTGTCAATTTTATGATAGAATTCTTGTTCAAATATCTTAATTACCAATAAGCTGAAATGAATGATAACACTCAAATAATTTATATCGCAATGAATACGTGGTGCAAAAATATAGAATTTATTTGAGCTACTTTTGCTTTTTATATTTTTAGGTTTATTCAAAAAGAAATTTATTTAAAATGAGTAATAATTTTTGTCAATTTTATGATAGAATTCTTGTTCAAATATCTTAATTACCAATTATCTGAAATGTATGAAAACACTCAAATAATTTATATCGCAATGAATACGTGGTGCAAAAATTAAGAATCCATTTGAGCTACTTTTACTTTTCATTTTTTAGCTTTGTTCAAAAAGAACTTTATTTTAAAGAGTTATGATTTTTGTCAATTTAATGATAGAATTCTTGTTTAAATATCTTAATTACCAATTAGCTAAAATGTATGAAAACATTCAAATAATTTATATCGCAATGAATACGTGGTGCAAAAATAAAGAATCCATTTGAGCTACTTTTACTTTTCATATTTTGATGTTTGTTCAAAAAAAATTTATTTTTAAATAAGTTATAATTTTTGTCAATTTTATGATAGAATTCTTGTTCAAATATCTTAATTACCAATTATCTGAAATGTATGAAAATACTCAAATAATTTATATCGCAATGAATGCGTGGTGCAAAAATATAGAATCCATTTGACATACTTTTACTTTTCATATTTTGATGTTTGTTCAAAATAGTACATAATATTAAAAGAAGTATGATTTTTGTCAATAATATGATAAAATTCTTGTTCAAATATCTTAATTACCAATTTGCTAAAATGAATGAAAACATTAAAATAATTTATATCGCAATGAATGCGTGGTGCAAAAATATAGAATCTATTAGAGCTAGTTATACATTTCATATTTTGATGTTTGTTCAAAAATAACTATATTTTAAAGAGTTAAGATTTTTGTCAATTTTATGATAGAAATCTTGTTCAAATATTTTAATTACCAATTAGCTGATATGTATGAAAAGAATCAAATAATTTATATCGCAATGAATATGTGGTGCAAAAATATAGAATCCATTTGAGCTAGTTTTACTTTTCATTTTTTAAGGTTTGTTCAAAAAGAACTTTATTTTTAAAAAGGTTAATATTTTTGTTAAATTTATGATAAAATTCTTGTTCAAATATCTTAATTACCAATTTGCTTAAATCAATGAAAACACTCAAAAAATTTATATCGCAATGAATACGTTGTGCAAAAATATAAAATCCATTTGGGCTATATTTCCTTTTTCATATTTTGAGGATTGTTCAAAATAGTACACAATATTAAAAGAAGTATGATTTTTGTCAATTTTATGATAGAATTCTTGTTTAAATATCTTAATTACCAATTAGCTAAAATGAATTAAAACACTCAAATAATTTATATCGCAATTAATACGTGGTGCAAAAACAAAGAATCCATTTGAGCTACTTTTGCTTTTCATATTTTGAGGTTTGTTCAAAATAATACACATTTTTAAAAGAAGTATGATTTTTGTCAATTTTATGTAAGAATTCTTGTTCAAATATCTCAATTACCAATTAGCTAAAATGAATTAAAACACTCAAATAATTTATATCGCAATGAATGCGTGGTGCAAAAATTTAAAATCCATTTGAGCTACTTTTACTTTTCAATTTTTTATGTTTGTTCAAAAATAACTTTATTTTAAAGAGTTATGATTTTTGTCAATTTAATGATAGAATTCTTGTTTAAATATCTTAATTACCAATTAGCTAAAATGTATGAAAACATTCAAATAATTTATATCGCTATGAATACGTGGTGCAAAAATATAGAATCCATTTGAGCTACTTTTACTTTTCATTTTTTGATGTTTGTTTTAAAAAAAATATATTTTTAAATAAGTTATAATTTTTGTCAATTTTATGATAGAATTCTTGTTCAAATATCTTAATTACCAATTAACTAAAATCAATAAAAACACTCAAAAAATTTATATCGCAATGAATACGTTGTGCAAAAATATAGAATCCATTTGACATACTTTTGCTTTTTATATTTTGAGGTTTATTCAAAAAGAAATTTATTTTAAATGAGTTATAATTTTTGTCAATTTTATGATAGAATTCTTGTTCATATATCTTAATTACTAATTAGCTTAAATCAATGAAAACACTCAAAAAATTTATATCGCAATTAATACGTGGTGCAAAAACAAAGAATCCATTTGAGCTACTTTTACTTTTCATATTTTGAGGATTGTTCAAAATAGTACACAATATTAAAAGAAGTATGATTTTTGTCAATAATATGATAGTATTCTTGTTCAAATATCTCAATTATCAATTAGCTTAAATGAATTAAAACACTCAAATAATTTATATCGCAATTAATACGTGGTGCAAAAACAAAGAATCCATTTGAGCTACTTTTACTTTTCATTTTTGAGGTTTATTCAAAAAGAAATTTATTTTTAAATAAGTTATAATTTTTGTCAATTTTATGATAGAATTCTTGTTCAAATATCTTAATTACCAATTATCTGAAATGTATGAAAATACTCAAATAATTTATATCGCAATGAATTCGTGGTGCAAAAATATAGAATCCATTTGACATACTTTTACTTTTCATATTTTGATGTTTGTTCAAAAAAAATTTATTTTTAAATAAGTATATAATTTTTGTCAATTTTATGATAGAATTCTTGTTCAAATATCTTAATTACCAATTATCTGAAATGTATGAAAATACTCAAATAATTTATATCGCAATGAATTCGTGGTGCAAAAATATAGAATCCATTTGACATACTTTTACTTTTCATATTTTGATGTTTGTTCAAAAAAAATTTATTTTTAAATAAGTTATAATTTTTGTCAATTTTATGATAGAATTCTTGTTCATATATCTTAATTACTAATTAGCTTAAATCAATGAAAACACTCAAAAAATTTATATCGCAATGAATTCGTTGTGCAAAAATATAAAATCCTTTTGAGCTACTTTTACTTTTTGTTTTTTTATGTTTTTTTAAAAATAGCTATATTTTTAAAAAGGTTAATATTTTTGTTTATTTTATGAAAGAAATCTTCTTCGAAAAACTTAATTACCAATTAACTGAAATGAATGAAAATACTCAAATAATTTATATCGCAATGAATAAGTGGTGCAAAAATATACAATCCATTTTAGCTACATTTACTTTTCATTTTTTAGCTTTGTTCAAAAAGAACTTTATTTTTAAATGAGTTATAATTTTTGTCAATTTTATGATAGAATTCTTGTTCATATATCTTAATTACTAATTAGCTTAAATCAATGAAAACACTCAAAAAATTTATATCGCAATGAATTCGTTGTGCAAAAATATAAAATCCTTTTGAGCTACTTTTACTTTTTGTTTTTTTATGTTTTTTTAAAAATAGCTATATTTTTAAAAAGGTTAATATTTTTGTTTATTTTATGAAAGAAATCTTCTTCGAAAAACTTAATTACCAATTAACTGAAATGAATGAAAATACTCAAATAATTTATATCGCAATGAATAAGTGGTGCAAAAATATACAATCCATTTTAGCTACATTTACTTTTCATTTTTTAGCTTTGTTCAAAAAGAACTTTATTTTTAAATGAGTTATAATTTTTGTCAATTTTATGATAGAATTCTTGTTCATATATCTTAATTACTAATTAGCTTAACTCAATGAAAACACTCAAAAAATTTATATCGCAATGAATTCGTTGTGCAAAAATATAAAATCCTTTTGAGCTACTTTTACTTTTCATTTTTTTATGTTTGTTTAAAAATAGCTATATTTTTAAAAAGGTTAATATTTTTGTTTATTTTATGAAAGAAATCTTCTTCGAAAAACTTAATTACCATTAACTGAAAAGAATGAAAACACTCAAATAATTTATATCGCAATGAATGCGTGGTGCAAAAATATAGAATCCATTTGACATACTTTTACTTTTCATATTTTGATGTTTGTTCAAAATAGTACATAATATTAAAAGAAGTATGATTTTTGTCAATAATATGATAAAATTCATGTTCAAATATCTTAATTACCAATTAGCTGAAATGAATGATAACACTCAAATAATTTATATCGCAATGAATGCGTGGTGCAAAAATATAGAATCTATTTGAGCTAAATTTACATTTCATATTTTGAGGTTCGTTCATAATAATACAAATTTTTAAATGAGTAATGATTTTTGTCA